>CACKRE030004442.1:0-11481 GCA_902602495.3 Ectocarpus sp. CCAP 1310/34
TGTGCCTTTTTCTGTCTCTTATTTCTTGTTATTTTCGGCCTGGTCCCTTGTTGTCCTGGCTCTTTTTACTTCATTTTCTCTTTCCTTACTGTTTTCCTTTATTTTCTTCTCTTTTTCTCTTTTTCTCTTGTCTCTCTTTTTCTGTGCCAGATGGCCTTGTTTCTGCTTGCGTTGTGAAGTACCAAGATTGAACCAATGGGGTGTACCTCATTCTCTCCGGCCCGTGATGGTGACTCCTAGTCTCAGTTGTTACCTCGCATAGCGCGCAGAGGGAGTGGAGGACTCCAGAATATCTGTCGTNGGGAATCGACCGCGTCGAGTGTTGTACCAGTACGGACATACGAAGGTACTGGGTAGAGAGAGATCGGAACGGTTTTTAATGTGAAGACAACAACAACAACAACAACAACAACAGCAACAATCCCTTCGAAACGCCACCCACAGCCGCAGGAGACGTTGCGTTGCTGAGGACGCGCATGCGTCCAGATGCAGGCAAGCGATCTCTCGTCTATGAGGTAACGATCAACCCGAATGTGATATGGGAGGCGGACGGGCTGACCCTTCGGGCACCTGAGGGGATTGTTGCTTGTATTCGCTGGGGATTAAATAATAGCGTTTAGGATATAGGGGGATCGTGACAACAGACCAAGCATAAAGCGTTTTCACCGGGAAAAGCTTGCCAGGCATTAGACTATGTGCCTAGAGATTCATTGGGTTCCTCACCGACCACGCCGACCGCTTCTTGCCGTCTCCCCGCTCGTGATTGTGTTGTATGCCTTCGACACGGAATCTTACGTAAGCTGTTGACGTACCGCCCGGATTGCACATTGGTCGAGGTGAAATCACACACGATCGGCGGTGCGGTCTACTAGTCTATACTGCTGTATGCTACAATATGGCCTATGCGTACAAAGTTTTGATTTGTTGATACAGATACGCCGGATTTCGCTCGCTGTGGATGGTTCACGCAACGCCTCGATGGCTCGTCCGTAGCTTTCGCGAGGGAGCAGTTCATGCCGGTGGCGACGGTTCAAAAGAGTTCCGTCGTCGAGCTCGCTTCGACCAAATAGCTTCAACACATGTCAGGAAAGCCCCACGCAAGCTTCAACCCCAAGAGCCCCCGCTTCAGCGCCTACATCTTGAAGACGTGCAGTGCGTCGTGACCGCTCATTACATTCGGAGCAGATGTATACGCCCCGGTGGTCTAGTGGTATTCTCGTAATTTTTTTCTCGCAGAGGTCGTAAATTCGAACCCCCATGGGGTGAAAAATTTACGGAATGTGCGGGTGAAAGCGAAATATAGCTGACAAGCTCTCGTGAGTACCAAACTTCGACGTTACAGGAGCACCGTTGACAAGGGAAAGGGACGGCTGGACCCTTCTCGCGATAGAAATAAAATTCAGCACGCACCGCAGGAGGAAGGTGGGGCATGAAAAGAAATAAAAACAAGAAAAAGGCCCTGGTGTTTACCCCCTCCTGTGTGACCCTCGATGTTGAAATTGTACGAAAAAATACACTGAAAAGTGCAGTACTCTACATACATACGCTGAAGAGTGTAGTACACGTCTCACCACGAAAAATGGGAGGACTGTCGCCATAATAAAAAGGACGAAAACACACACACATAAAGTGTTCGCAAAAAAATAAAATATTCATACTTATCGCCCGACATAAACACAGCCTACAGCCTCTCCTACCTGGTACGTTCCAGTGCATACTGTCGCCCCGGTGGTCTAGTTGGTAACCTCGAAACCTTCTAGAGGTCAGGTCAGGGGTTCGAATCCCGGCGTAAGCGAGCTTTTCTTGCAAAGTGAGTTTTTCTCTCGCTTCCGCTCCTGGCCTAGTGGATAGCGCTAGTTCGTGTGTACACAGAGGGAAGAGAGTGCTGAACTCTTCTCGCATTAAAAATCGAAGGCAAAGTACCGCAGGCGGGAAGGGTAGAGAGGAGCTCTTCTGTGTGACCACGGGTTGGAGTAAACGGCAATAGTGCCGTGAGCGCTGATTTGAAGTGAAGATAAAAAAAAAAACTCTCCTCCGGTCTCAACTAGTTGTTCGTTTCGAGAAGCAACACTCGATCAACAAAATCATTCAAGCCTTTGACTGTCACCACCCACCGCCGAAAGAGAAACTATATATCTAAGCCTACGATGAAAGTCGTCTGCACCTGTGTTTGCATGGATCGCGCCTGGGTCGGCGGTAAGACAAGAACCGTTGCTGTGCATGGCACGCCCAACGCATGACTTCCTCTGATCCACCCTACACATGTATACGGTGAAGCTACGCCCGCATTTACAAACGATATCTACATCCGGAGCTACATCATCAACCAGCCTAGCAATATTTACGGAAGTCGCTCCCATTCCCTGAAACGTCGAGAAAGCGAGCGCGGTGGGTAACACGAATCGATGTACCGCAAACACATACGCTTCGAAGTTATTGGTTCAAAAAGCGCCTAGTGACAAATAACCCCCAGAACAATCTGTTCCCTACTGTTCCCCTGTCGAGCATCTTTACCAGTGATCTGCACTCTCGACTACCCTATCCTTACACGTACAAGCACCGTCAATCATGTCTCTATGCCGTCGGTGGTCTCAACGCCGCTGGGCGATGTGTATTTTTGGCGGAAAGACGACCATACAACTGCACTCAACGGCAGAGCCTCGAAAAGTGCTTCGTTAACCCGCAACCCACTTGAACTACTGTGCTATCTTCTCCAACAACGCTACGAAGGCAATGAAACACTCCAACAAACAACAGCAACACAACATGCGCTGGGCGGACTTGGTATCCTCGACGCCTCACGCAGTGCTGCAAGCTAGAATCATGCATCAGAGGGACAAAAAACACGCTTCACACTCGGTGGTCGAATACGGCTTCGACTGATTCCGTGAAAACTCCCACAACACAAAGGGCACACGTACCCGTGAACGGAAGGCCTTCGAATGCAGGCAAGAGCGCCAGCTCGATACCCTTCTTGGCTGTAGACAAATGTCGACTAAAATACTGTAATAACTTCCCCCGATTTTGCATCCTTACAGTCCTCAACGCGCGCCACCGGAGGGTACCCAAGCGAAGTAGCCGGGTTGAAATTCTCGCCCGATGGAGTCAAAGTTGAAGTTCCCGGTCTGTACAAGCGCCATTTCTGCCTTTTGGAACTCAACCCGGAGGGGCAAACACCGGGTAAAATGTCAGGTCCACGCCAACTACTGCACGGATTGGGAGTTTGATTGAACGCCGGCGGTTCACACAGTCATACGCACTCCCAATCAGCCAACCATGTGCGAATGAAGCCTCCATGGGCGGGATAACTCCTGGGGAAGGTAGCCTAACTCGAACGTAATGTAGGTTATGAGGCTGGCACAGCACGCTTGGTTACTCGCCCCTACGTCTCTTTTTTGCGCTCCCGGTGATCCACCCGAACCACCCAGCGCCTCCTTTCCCGCGACCTTTGTCGTCCGCATCATCGTCCTCTTCCTCGCCCCCCTCCTCGTCCTCATTGTCGCCACTCCCCTCCTGTTCCTCGTCGCGATTGCCCTGTTGTTCCTCATCGTCGTTGCCCTCCAGTCCCTGGTCTTCACCGCCCTCCATCGGTTGACCGCTGCTGTCACCCCTCCCCACCCCGCTTGCCGTTCCCGTTCCGTTATCTTCCTCCCCGTCGTTCATCGCATACTGAGACCCTCCTCCTTTCGGCCCCGCGCCCCCCCCGACGGGAGAAATCGGACGAACTCCGATGGCGGTAACCCTACGCCTGTTGGCGGGGGCCCGTGCCCGTGCAGTCGCCGCCGCTGCCTCCGCCAGCGCTGCCCTTGCCTCCCCCAGCTCTGTCTTAATCTTCTCCTTCTCGATTGTGCAACTCTTCAGCTCCGCGAAAGTCTTGTAGGTGATGGCGGCGAACAGACAACCACGAGCAACCGGGGGCCGCAATTAATCACCAAAACCACACAAGAGCACATGCTAGCGTATCACAAGGGCACATCGTAATACCGTCGGAAGACGTCTCCCGGGGGGTGCATTGGCGTCGTCGTTGGGAATGAACACCCTGGCACGTTTTCAGAGGTACTGTAGAGGAGAGCAACCTTTCTAAAAACAAACCAAAAAAGCAATGAGGCGAAGGTCGTCTTCGTCTATCTTTGGAGTGAAAGCACTCACTTTTTGTCACAGTTGTCTCGCTATTCTCGATAATGATTTGTACATGCTTCGTGTTGAACACCGTGCGGTGTTTCGCGTGTTTTCCTGACTTGGCACGGAATAAAATGCGGGGCGATAAAATTCTCTGCGGACACCCCACGGGGCTGCCAGACAATCAGGGAAAACAGTGAGGCGCACTCAGACACACAGGCGCAAGAAGAGGACAAACGACAAAAAAAAAAAAAATGGCGGGGTTGCAAACAAAGGCGTGAATCAGCAAGGACAGCAACCAGATACCGGCAAACACACCAAAGCACACCACGCCGGGAAGAAACCTGCCTCTGCTCACGTTAACCCTTCGGCAGAGAACACACCTCCACAACCGCAGTACTCCCGTACAGAGCAAGACGGCTGCAGCGCGTGAAAGGGGTGGTCGATACCCCACCAAAACAACCCGACGCGTTCAAAAATGCTCGGCCATTGGAGCACTGAACATTCCGTCGGCCGAGAAAAAAAAAAAAAAAGTTTCCGAGCCTCACGACGCCCCCGGCATGCCCACATGGTCTACCGCGTGCATCAATCGCTGTCCAACCAGTCAGGTCGGGCTTTGTAGCACAAAGCACAACCAAACGAGCATGACTCATGTGCTTATCTTGGGACGAAAGACCCACCAACGTAAAAAACGCGCACCAAGCCACTATACCAAAGCATCTTTCGTCCCTGGCGCTCAAACGGTTGGTTGAGAGTGCATGCTTCAACACTGTGGATTCCAGCGAAGCTTGGGTCCAGCGAAGCTGGTTGTCATGTCGAAAATCTTACCATGCAGGATTATCTCGCTTGCTCAATTCTTAGCAAAGGAAAGTATCAAGGATGCTTCGTCGAAATTCAAACGTAGCTACTTGACTTTTTGCTCTTTTGGGCGTGCAATACGCTCCTCCACTCCCACTTAGGACACTTCGCCCCGATATATCTAGCGGAAGGGTTTTCGCGTGAACTCCGCCCTTCACCTCCTGGGACACCCTAACACGAATCCCCCCGCCCTACGGTAACGACGATCCCACACACCCGTCTCCCGATGGTGAACTCCCGTGCCCCCACCTTTTCGGCCGTTTCGATCGCCTCTCGTTCGTTCTTCTTCGCGTCTTTTATCTCTTTCTTCACGTCTTCCATCTCTTTCTTCAAGTCTTCTATCTCTTTCGCGTGGGCCAACTCCAGCTTTTCGCGGCATTCTTCGTGGGCCTTCGGGGGCGAAACGACAGAGGGAAGAGTGCAAGGCGGGAGACGCGGCGGGAGGTGAACAGGACGAAAGCAGTCCACGATGGTTCTTACTAAGCCAGAGAAAACGCCACGCAATGGGTGTCTTCGGACGTCAACAACGCCCGAACAGTCCCACATGTCATGTAACGATGCACACAAGAAGCATAAAGGTTGCAAAGACTTCCTCTCATGCTCATTCCACGTTGACCCTTGGTTGCAGGAAGAGAGCGTTGTGCACGCACGGTACGATCGTGGTCTATTCTTGGTGCAACGCGGAACGGCCGGTGTCGACAAGCAATGGGTACACCCACAATCTCGAAACGACCGACAGCTGCCCATCTGCCCTTGCCTCATGCCATACTTCTTCATTTCGAGCCTAAGCAACGTTTAAAACTACCACGAGAGTGGATGTAAAGGTTCAGACGGTACGAGCAACGTCACGCGTGAGCACCCACAACGCTGACCAAAACCAGTACCCAAGCACTCGCCTTCGTGAGCCTGGTGGAGGCGAATCGAGCGCCGACCGAAGGATTGGGATTGGGGATGGACGTACGGACGAGCACAACGTTGGGCAAAAGGACGAACGAGGTGGTGATACCGTGACTGAAATCAGCAAGGGAAATGCGGCTGTCGACAGCTCCGACACACAAACGGTCAACCGTGGAACTCTCGCAGAATTCTCCGACTGCGGAAACAAGTACTTCGGTGGGAATACAAAAACCGGTGCACGCAAACCGAAGTAAGTCCAGGTGACGGCGAGGCGGGAAAGGTGGGCTGGAAAACACACAGCCGATCAAAGTGGCTAGTCGAAGATTTGATAATATGTAGACTGCTGTATCTTTATTTCGCAAGAGACATTTGGCCGTTGATGATCCCAAAACGTGTGGACTACAAAGGGAAAGCCGCAAGGAGATGATCATGTGCAACTTCCCGCCAAATCATGAAATGAAAACGGTGAAGCCACAAAAAACGGCACTTCGCGCGGCCGGCGCTTGGTGCATCCAAACTGGTCAGCGTAGGCGTTTTATCATCGTTGAGTTGTTGCATCATTCAGCAGTCGGCGCCCAGAGACAGGATACTGTACGTCAATTCGGGTAGAGGCTCTTAATATTTATGGTTCATTGCCCACGTCGAGAGCAGGTTGCTAAAAAAGCCTTAGGGCAGGATCCATCGGTCAGCGGTGTGTCTACAGCAGTACATTTATGCACACACATGGAGCTATTTTTCATATTTTTTGGGGACAATCGAAGCCAATGTTTCAGAACTGGCATCCTGTCATGCTGTACGAGGTGTGTGGGTACTGCCGAAGTAGTTGCGGGGCAATCAATCGGGCTGCGAGGGCCGGTCGAGGGTGTGTGCGGTAACTTTCGCGTGTCGCTTGTTGCAGGTGCACCTACACAAATTTCGCGTGTAGACACATTGGAGTCAATCGCCCCGACTGCGACGGGCGCAGCAACCAGGATAATACACCGCCAAGCGAAGCGGACGCCCGGGTGACGATACAACACGTAGCATTGCCCGTGATGGAGCTGGGGATGGAAAGGCCCTGATGGATCAGTGTTTGATGGCGCCCCCCTCCGGAGTATGGCTCAATCCCAAGCAGCGGATGACGAAGCGAGAAGAGAAGCGGCGCCCGAGTTGGCGTTGCCCACCAGGGATTCGGAGAATATCAGACTAGACGGAATATGCGTGGCTGACCTGGGGCCTACCGAGATCGACGACAAGAAGGAGGAGAATCTCAAGGGTGTTCTACGCGTTGCAAATGACACCAGTACAAACCATAGGGATCAACTCTGGTTGCAGACTCGGCGTACACCCAGCGTTTGGTTGAATTCTTTCTGTTGTTGCAAACACGACAGATTCACCTCTATCCACCGTTGTAAATAAAGTCAAGGATAAATTGACGACGAATTCATGGCATGACGACAACGACCAACCTGTGGTTCTACGGTTCCCGAGCAGCATAGTCTATGGGTCTACAGCTCTATCTCCCTGGGTAGCATGTTATTTACATAATGGAATTGGGGTTGGGGTACTGCTGTTCACCGCGGTGGACAACGTGACGCCACGCGGCGTGAGAGAAACAACAGACCTCGTTGATGGATCGATCCATGGAGCGGCGAACCCCGATATGTAAAGCGGCGGCATTGTTGTCGGGTATGGCTTCGCACGAAAACGCTAGCAAAGGCGAAGGTGAACTGCTGTACTGCTGTCGGACACAGCCTCTCTCTCTACCGAACGTGTCATGATTCTCTTCTACCTGGCGTTCTCGCTCAGAGCCGAAGCGAGTTCGCGCTTGACTGTCTTGTTCTCCTTGCCGAGGGTCGACATTTGCATCACGGCGCCGACAAGCTCATCCTCAATCCCATGCACGAAAACGCTAGCAGAGGCGTAGGTGAACTGCTGTACTGCTGTCGGACACAGCCTCTCTCTCTACCGAACGTGTCATGATTCTCTTCTACCTGGCGTTCTCGCTCAGAGCCGAAGCGAGTTCGCGCTTGACTGTCTTGTTCTCCTTGCCGAGGGTCGACATTTGCATCACGGCGCCGACAAGCTCATCCTCAATCCCATGCACGAAAACGCTAGCAGAGGCGTAGGTGAACTGCTGTACTGCTGTCGGACACAGCCTCTCTCTCTACCGAACGTGTCATGATTCTCTTCTACCTGGCGTTCTCGCTCAGAGCCGAAGCGAGTTCGCGTTTGACTGTCTTGTTCTCCTTGCCCAGGGTCGACATTTGCATCACGGCGCCGACAAGCTCATCCTCAATCCCACCTCTCCCGCCTCTCATAGCTGCCATGATACTCCAGCCGCACTCTGGCCCCTTCGTTTGTCTCTGTCTTCCCCGCACCCTCTTTCCTTGACACAAACGTGTGAACCTTCCCGAAGCAGTTCTTTGCCAGCGGCGAGCAGCGAAGTTGGCTTCTTGCTCTGACCGTTTCCCGAGGGTAGACTCTCCTCCTCGGGGAATCGCAGTAACTAACCAAGTTCTTCCTTGCCTCTTACGTGCGTGTGAACTGATGAGAGCGGAGGGAGAGAAGGAGAGACGACACACAAGAACACAATGGCCTGCTGTATATGCTGTGTACAATCGTAAATGCCGAAGACTCAACCCACCCATAGCACCACGCACGCACATGTCACACGGCGGAGATGGTCAAGGTGGCCCCGTGCTTGCAGACAAGAGGAGGAGGGGGGTTTCCCTATTTTCCGAAGTTTGAAACGAGCTCACTCACCGAGGGTTGAGCGCTTGTTGACAAGCGAGTAAGACAGACAAACGTAGCCGGATCCGACAGACGCACAACTGCTCTGACATCTCTGCAACATTCTGCGGTAGGCTGACCCGCTGCCAAGGCGAGACATATAAAGAGGAGAAGAACAGGCGTGTAGGACCCACCCACCCACCCACCCACCCCACAGGGGCGCGGGATTCCTTCTCCATCAAGAATCTGTCATCAACCCCTCTGTCTACTCATATTTTACCCGGGAGGATAGGAGGGCGGCTCGGCTTTTTGGCGCGCTCCAAAGGCACACAGACGTCCCGGGAGACAACATATGAGCACCATCAGCAAAGCGGAAGGACAGAGGAAACTCAGCCAAATCCTAAGCTCGAAGCGCAAAGAGGTATGCACATCATTGAATAGAGGGTGGTTGTGTCAAAGTGTTTCGTCTTGTCCTGCTGTGCTCCGCAGGTTTTGCCTCCCACACGCCTGTGTGTTATTTGAGCCGTTTTTCTGTTTTGGAACATCACTGCCGTCTGCCGTGTGGTGTGTACCTCGCCTCGCTTGTCCAGACCCCTTATGCTCACGTGGAAAAACTCTTGTTCGACCACCGTGTGCGGGGGTCGTGCGCGCTTGAACTACAAACGATTCGAACGAACGAGCGCGTGCTACTTACTTGCACACAAGAACTTTACGCCCACCCCACACTCCCCTGTCACCGTGCTTCGTGTTTTTGGCTGTTCGGCCGTGACACCCAGCTTGCCGAGGTCACTTTTGGAACAACCAACACGCGATTGAACGCTTGCTCCCCTCTCTCTCGCGCGCGTTCGCCTGCGCACATTCCTTTCGCTTCTGTGTGTGCCGCACCATCGCGCACTGACTGACCGAATCAGGATCCCGTTGGCTTGCTACGCGCTCAGCGAAACGGAACCCTAAACGAGGTAAGTCACTCCTTCCTTCCATCAACCAAGCATGGCTGGTACGCCATGTGTTTGCGGCATTCCGGACTGGAATTGTGTGTCAATGTCGTAGCTTTGTGTTATTGTTCAGTATCCGAATCGTTCGGAATGAAGACTCTCTCGTCTCTCTGTCCCTCCGTTGCAAGTGCTGCCGTGGTTTCTTGTTGGTGCTCGTTGGTGGGGCGCAAATCGCAACATGATGATGAGGGTAGACAAAGAGGGCACACAAACTTGCATGACGAGTCTGATGACTGGTGATGGAGCACACACGGCGGAGAAGCAATAGCACCAATCAGCATTTCGACGAGAAGTTCCATACCGCCTCAACGAGAAGAAGCATGCGTCGTGCGCGTGCTGGTGCAGTGTTTTGTCCTTGTGGCGTGCACCCAGAGCGGGACCCATAAGCGGCCCTTCTCGTGGATTATCTCCCTCCCGGCTAAACGGCGTCCCGCGAATCATCCCGAACGATTTGTATGTTGGACACATCTTTGGGGAGAGGAATCTGTTTTTGAGCTCTTCCAGAGGGCGCATCTGTAACAGCATGTGCGCAACATCCGAACAGTTTTTGCGCCGTGTTTTGTGCCGCACGGGACAAAAGTGGGATAAAGGTGTTCGGGGGCGCTGGGGCTGGGCTGTTGCTGCTTTTTGGCGCGCCACTGCTTGTGTAGGTGCACGCTTGATGTGTGAACCGTGAACGAAAGGCTGTGGAACATTTTCTGTTTTTTTCCCCAAGACAAACAACTAATTGTCACCGCCTACCGCCGCCCGCGGTGCAAGGTCGGTGCACTACATAGCAAACTATATATATCATGGTTGTCCTTACACAACTTATCCAGGTGTGTGTAAGTCGAAGAGATGTGTTCGAGGTGCATAGACGATGACATCAACAGCAGTCTATGCCGTTACTGTACAGGATGTACATCTGCACTGAAGCTTTCTCAACCGAAACTACTCAACCGCGACAAACTGATATCCATCATGTGTGCATACGCTATCAAGACAAGGCGAACCAGGCGACTACTGCTGTTGTGCGTGCGGTACGGTGTGCATTTTCTAATTTGTACCTCTTGGACATGTAGAGGAGTATGTTTAATCTTCTCTCGTCGTCCCCGGCAGTCATACAAAGTATGTTGCTGTGGGGTGTTATAAGTAGCAGGAGGCCAGGGGGGGGCGCGGAGTTCCTGTGTTCGAGACATACATCGAAGAATCCAAACATTCAACATTCAAACTGCTCTACTTGCACATGCTATCGTTGCCGTCTACCCGAACCCCATGGAACCTGAAGTTTAACAGTCTATGCAAGCCAACAGCAGTGTTGTATGTGTGGTGTCCTGGACACACTGCACGCACACACTGCTGTCACTGCGGTTACACGACGGATGCCACACCGCTGTGGTAGTGCCAATACAGCAGTTTCCGGTTACATGCACTACTGTCGAGTACCCGAAACCCGGTGTTCTGCCGGTGAAGTCGGCGTCACACGTACCGGCATTAATCGGGACCACCAATCCGGAACTGTGTACAAAACAGCAGTAGATTCCCCGCGTACGATAACCCAAGCAAATAATGTTGGGGGGGGGTCGGCGCAGCGGCATCATTTGCCTCTTGAGTCGCCCTATTCGCCACACCACACCGGTGGCCCCGGTGGTCTAGTGGGTAGCCTCGCAGCCTGCTTAGGGCCAGGTCATGGGTTCGAGTCCCGGCAGAGAGAGTTTGTTTCTCACTAAATTAATCCTGTTCTAGGATGAAAGCGACGCGCTGCGAAGCTCGTTTGTTAGTAAACCATAATCGACTTCGTAAGTCGCGAGGGAAGGGATTGCTGTACCCTTCTCGCGATAAAAATACCTCAGGCATGAACCGCAGGAGGGGGTCCAACCCCCCCTCCTATGTGACCCCGGTTGGGTCGTCTAGCTAGTAG
>CACKRE030004442.1:63903-102649 GCA_902602495.3 Ectocarpus sp. CCAP 1310/34
CGAGGTCGATCTTGTTCGCCTGTTTTCGGCGTCTTGACGCCCGCGCAATGCGAGCTTGTACCTCTGCACTCGCCGAGATATGGCCACCTGTGTAGCCACGGAAAGGATCTGAAGAAGTCGTTCCTTGAAGACTCATTTCAGAGCCATCGTTCCTCCGTCCCTTCCTCCCACGGCATGTGTCGCAAGTTCATCGATGAACTCGTAACCCTCCTCTCCAAGGCGGCCAAAGCTTTCCACGGCTAAGGTGGTAAGTTTAAAGCTGCGTTCGTCAAAGGACACGTGTCCCGGACGAGCTTAGTGCTGACGCTTTCGCGCCTCGGATGCTTCGGCTGCGGTTCCATCGCTGGTCGCGCTGCCGTTCCGCAAGTGTACCTGTGCTTGCGGGTCTGCGTGTGTGACATCGAGGAGTATTCCTTTGTTGCGGTACCCCGGAGAAGATGCGTTCGTGAGGGCTCCTGGCCTGATGACGATGTCCATGCTCAGGTTTCTTTCCCCCGTGAACGGTGCCCCGCTTTCAACGTCGTGTTTGACGCGAAGGCCGTTGAGTGCTCTCGATAGTGCGTACTTTGACGGCTCGTGCATGTTGACCTGTTCTCCATCCCTTGGACAGGTCCTTGCGTGCACCGTTGTGATGATCTCGCGTTCCCTGCCTCTGTGGCACCTGGGACATCTTTCCGCCAAGAATTCTTCAACTCCCAAGGCGCGTCTCGTCGCGTAGACGAATTCGTTCGATGGAATCTCTCGAGCTCGGTCGGTGGGAGCCGCTCTCAGGAACGCGTGCCCCCCTTGCCCTTGCGAGCTTCTCGTTCGTGCGTATGCCATGTTCCTGGCCTCTTGACCTCCGTAGGGGTTGTCCCGCGTGGGCGGTACCGCCTCCTGAGGGACGTGCTCCAGAGACTCCATGAACTTTTCAAGTTGTATCTTAACCGCCTTGCCCAGTTTGTGCTGGGCTTTCCTCGGCGTAGTAGATTCCCCATCGTGTGCTGCCAGTTCTGCAACGGTGGGCTGACGCCTTCCGGTTTCTCCTGTCGGTTCTAAGGCCCACTCAACCCATGACGGGGGAAGGATCCCCTTCAGAATCTCCACCGATACTCCATGCTCCTGGTTGAGTTCTTTGATAGCGTCCCCCATCCGCTCAACCAATACTGTTCCCGGTATCCGAACTCTCACCGACTCTCCCAATGGACCCCGTAACGCGGCTATAACCGCAGGAAGGGTGCCGACTAGGTTGCCCAGAGAAGCTGAGAACCTTCGCATAACGGCTGCTGGTAATCCTAGTCCTCCGGCTCCTGTCGACAGGCGCGCCTGGGATTGTTGATAGGGCTTTAACTTGAAGCGGTCAGGCTGGCAGTCGTCTTGGAAGAACTCTTCTTCGACTTCGGTGTCTCTGAGCCCCATCGTTGCCTCTAGGACCCACATCACCATATTGTCCAGGCGTTTACAAGCCCCTCTCACTAGCTTATGATTGATGCCTCTCTCGATATATCCGGATCGCTGTGTCAGCTATTGTGATGTGACGAGGTGAGCCACCTGTTTGTCTGGCATGCGCACCAGCATGCGAGCAAGCTTGTCTGCACCCCCTTCAGTTATCACTTTCATTGCGATATCCTCGACGTANGGGAAGCGCTGAGCTCTTCCCCCTGTTGACGATGATGCCCACTGCTTCTAGTTCGTCGACGAGGTCCGGTATCACCTGAATATTTTCCTCTGTGATATTTTGAAGTGCAGGCTGATGTCGTCCATAAAAGCTTTCAAGCTTACCCCGAGGCGGTCGTACTTGGCTCTATGCTTCAAGACGATCGGGACTAGGATGAAGCAGAACAGGGGCGGTCATTGTTGTTGTTCTTGTCTTCACACTTACATCGTTTCGAACACTGTCCAGGCCGTGGTCACACAAAAACCCAAAGCAGATACTGAACACAAAAATAGTACTACGAACAAAGTTGAACTTCTGCAAAATTGAGGTCGGTCTGTACGAATTCTGCTCGTTGGAATTTATGTTCGTTTGTTTGTGAGCCGTCACAAGTCTCGCCTGTTTGTGTGCACTGCCGCCCTCAGCGGTCTGTGGTGTTAAAACTGGGTACTATGTTATCCCAGGAACAGCAGATGAAGAAAAGGACCATAGACTATATATTGCTCGTCACGCAAGCCACTCAGGCAAGCTGGTCACCATCACGCAAGCCCCTCAGGCAAGAGCCGGGAGCACACCGCCGTGTGCTCACCTGGGGGGACCGCACTTGGACCCCAACCGCATACATTCCCATCAAAACCATACTTCCCATACGCGTATCCCCCACAGAGGATGTACAGATCGGACTCATATCCAAGTACCACAAACAGCCCCCCTACTTAATACGACGTACGATCTTGCAACCCTTCACGCGCAATCAGCCAACACAGAAAAACACCCCTTGAGAAAACTTACTCAACAAAACTGGCTACACATTCAACATAAAGCGTCTCCATCCATCAGTTTATTCACGAATCCAACGCGTTCGTCTCTGGAAATAATCTCAAACCGTTGACACAAAAGGATCATCCTCAGAAAGGTACCCAACAAATATTTGTGCTACGTCAGAAAGGCGTCGGAACGAAAACGGATATTTCTGGAAAAAACAACTATGCAAGAGTTGGCACCAAATCGTCAATCATACAAAACAAAAATTCAACTTCTTGACCAATCAAAACGAGAATTCGGAAAGCACAACGGCCCCAACCATTGATCGTCAAAACATGTCAAATCCTTCCTCCAATACAGTGTCCAAGGACCAAATCCTAAACAGCGCGCACCCGCTAATCGGCACAGTCGCTGTTGTCCAAGAAACGATAGAAAACGTAAGCAAGTATCCACGCAAACAGCCCCCCTGCTGTCAGCTCCCAAAATTCACCCCGGGGTAATATTTTGATGCCAACACCCCCCTTGCTTTGCCGTTCACCTAACACACGAGTAGGCGCGACCAGAAAACAAACCAATTCGAAACACACAAGACATCAAACTCCAGAAAAGTTCGTACCGTCTCCTCAACTGGAACTCCGAAAGCTCCCCTGCACCCTGATCGGTATGCCTTCATGCATGTCAAACAACGCGCTATGATCCCATTCCGTGCGCACGGCCAGAAACACACCGCAGAGAGCGACCACTAAACTCAGGACCTCACATTAAACCAAAGTATCGAAACATTCTAAGTGCAAAGGTGTCTAGTTCGTAGAAAAAAAAAAAACTCGACTGAACGTACTCCCTCCAAAGAATACGGAAATAGTATGAAGCACTCAGCTGCAAGGTTAAACGCGACTTAAAATATACCAAGAACCAAGGAAAAAAAAATACCCACGTGCTGCTTCCTATTCCACAGGTTGTGGCAATGATTATCTTGTCGCAGCGTACAATTATCATCATGAAACCAAGTACAAAAAAAAAAAACGCACACGCCGTGGCATACATGTGTTTTCTGCATCAAAGTGCACGGTGCGCTGGCAAGGGAAGAACATAACGAAAAAATATATGCGGAGCCACATGGCGAAGCTAAAACGTGCATGCCTGCTCACAAAACCGAACAAAGTCGTAAACGTTTCACATGTTCTCCCACTTGGTTGTAACAAGGTGAGGTCGTCGCTGTCACCGTGTCCTCCCCGTTCCCGGTCGACTCGAGGGCGCCACCGCTGCTGCCGCCGCTGCCATCACCGCCGTTGCCGTCCCCCCGCCGCCACGACCGTCATGAGACCTAGCGCCAACACGGCTGCCGGTGACGTCGCTGCTGCCGCCTCTACCACCGCCGCCGTGGTCGCCGCTGCCGCCGACGGGGCTCTGGCCAAAGCCGCCGCTGCCGTCGTCTGCTGCCGTCGGAGCTCTGGCCGAAGCCACCACTCCCGTCGCTGCTCCTGCTGAAGGGGTACGCCATCCCTGGTACCGCCCCCCGACTCCTCGCGACATGCGAACATGTCGTACCGGGGTCGAAGGGGTGCGTCGGGGCTCCACACCAGGTTTCATCCAACCCTCATCCCCGCTCCCATCACCACCGCTTTCCTCGCTGCTGCTGCCGCTGCTGCTGCTGCCGCTGCTGCTGCTGCTCACGTCCCCCTCAGCCTTCCCGGGGTCGAAAAGGTGCGTCGGGGCTCCACTCCATATTTCATCCAACCCCACGTCCTCGCTCCCATCGCCGCCGCTGTCCTCGCTGCTGCAGCTGCTGCAGCTGCTGCTGCTGCTGCTGCTGTTGCTCACGCCCCCCCCAGCACATTGGCTATCAAGCTCCTCGAGGTCTGGCAATGGCATGGTTGTCGCACCAACCGCTTCCTCCAACTTTTCGTCATATACCTCCGTCACCGGTGCCGCCGCCGCCGCCCCTGCGGCCGTCTGAACACCCGCGCCAATGCGGCGACCGGGGACGCCGCTGCGGCATACATACCCATCACACCCATACTTCCCATACGCGTATCCCCCACAGGGGATGCACAGATCGAACTCGTATCCAAGTACCACAAATGCGAAGAATCAATTGGTTCTGAGGCACCATTGTCGCCCCACGTTGCTGCTACATACTTTGTCGGCGTGTGGTCGAAGAAGAAAATAACATACATTTATTGGGAGTCTCCGTGCAATCAAGGCAGAGGACCCGGGCCGATGGAAACAATAAAAAGTCAAAATACACCGAAGTTGGGCGAGAGCACCGGCCGCGGCTGGAGGCCTCCCTTAATCCAATACTGCAGTTTATGCTCCACTCCAATGAAAAAAATACCTCGACGTTCTAGAGAAGCAACTCCGACAGGGGCAGCAGTTCAACTTCGGAGTCGAGGGACCATGGAATCCTTCTCACGATATAAACAGACACCCAGGTTTTCGTTCATTCCCCTGACAGCTCTACAGAATTGCGGACGGGCCCTTACGATCACCTCTACAACAAAAAAAATAGATCCCCGAGATTCAACCGATTCTCATTATTGCCACGTGGGGAACTCAGAAGCGGCAGTCGATGAGGTTGTGTTGCTTTTCTCTGTGTTGTTGCTGCTGCTGCTGCTGCTGCTGTTGGAATCACTACGAACTACGATTCTGTACCATTAACTACATAACATTTGTCTTGTGTCACTACATCCTGCGTTCAAAACCCATTTTATCCCCTCCGCAGGAGGTATCTTTTTTAACTTGAATGAAAAGACCCAAGGCGAGCATTGGCTCGTGCAGACTAACGATCTTCCTGAGAACATTGTCTACGCCTAGAGAGACGACAGGTACGCGTGGGACAAGCAATTTTCTCCAAAGAACAATGTTTATGTGAAACAACATATTCGCACGATTGAGAGCGAAGTATCTGATTGAGAGCGAGATCGTGCGATACGATGTAGCTTGTCTACTGCTGAGAGGTAGAGCTTGCTGTGCGGCTTGAATTGAAGGGCTTGTCCATAGATAGCTACAAGCCGATACCCGGGTCATCCTGCGGGTGTCTCGCGTTGTGGAGCTACACCGCGGAGCAGAAGCTACGGGAGGGCCTACCGCGCCAGGCGACGGCGCCCTGAAACAGTTTCGGGCAGGAATAGCCAATCTGGGGAAATCTAGCAACGTGCGTAGCTCCTCGCTGCTGCAGCCGATCGCATTGACACGCATATGCACGCGAAGCTGCTGAAGAGAGCTTCAATTTGCGCCGCTTTTTGGAAGAGCCCGTCCCCTGCTTCCCGAGAAATGACGGGAGGCGTCTGGACCCGAATTTCGATTTTTTTTGGTTCTCGCTCTCAATCGGAAACTTCGCTCTCAATCGTGCGAAAACCCTGTTGTGAGCCGATGCACACTTGCCTTTGACCAACGATGGGCCCAGGCACTACAGAATGTTGCTTTTTTGTGCTGTCACACCGTGGACGTCACTTCATTTAGGGCACCCACAAGTGAGACCAAAATTCAGGGTGAACAGCGGTTGCGCTGGATACAGGCCTGAAAGATCGTTCATTCGGGCACAACCTCACTCGTTGAGTTTTACACCCACCACAACCCGTTGTGATAAGGGCCACATAAACAAAAAGGTCATGGGCTAAGGGATGGTTGTACAGCATTCAGTACTTTCCACTCGTACTCGCCCGTGATCACGCGAGTAAAAGGTGGATGGAAGAGAAAACGGTACACAAACAAACGTGGTGATACAGGAGTATTTAAATAGTATAGAGAGAGGTAGACTGCAGCGTCACTGCTGTTGGGTGTGATTGACTCCATTTCTCCCCGAGGAGGTGTGCCTTCAAAGCGGTCCTGGCACCTTCTAGAAATATCTGTCATGAAATTACCGTTCCTGATGTGCACAGATAACGCCCACGATCTGTTTACGACGCAAACATCTTATTTCCCAATCCACTCTCTGTAGTGTGCGCGGCTTACATACAGATACCACACTTGAGCAGACCAAAGCACTCCTCCTCCCGTTCAGATATTCTTACCGCGTGGGTTGCGCGCGCTTCCAATCATCTCTTGTGAGGTCGGCGAAAAAAGAGATATAATGCTCCCGGCCTTCCCTCACCCTCTTTGCTCTCCTCTCACCATCGTGCCCTGAGGACAGAGCGTGTATAGTGAGAGGAGGGGGTCAAGCAAGGCAGCAGGTAGGTGCAGTGAACGGTCCTCTTAAAACAGTGCACGGGGCCATCAAGAGGTCGTGAGAGCAGCAGAGATGAGACCCGCAGATGACAATGCCCACCAGCGACCCTTGTGCTAGAGCGACATTGGATCGGTACAAGTAGACTACAGGTCCTTCTGGTCGATCTCCTTACCCCATCTTCCTCAGCACCCGTTCCACAGACTTCGCCACGCGATTCAACTTCGCTGCAGCAGCATGTAGTCTGATCTACTCTCTCATCCGCCGCACGCACGCCCGACTCTGCTTTCCCCCTATTTTGAAACGATCTTGAAACCGAATTGTACTCTGGCGCCCCCCCTTCCCGGTCAATATCCCTGTCTTTCTCCCTCTCTATTGTAAGATATACTCGCAGCAGTCTCTAGACGTGAGGATCCTCGGGGATACGTGTTGAGAATTTCGTATGTTGATGGGTACCACCGATGCAGATACGGGGACCCTTTTGGCCTTGGTTGCGGTGTTGAAGGCTCGCGCATCTAGCGCACTGCTTTCGCTCTCTCCACCGCTACCGCCGTCTCTCTCCAATCAAGTTTCCTTCTCCAACGCTTTCTCCAACGCCAACGCAATCTCAATCTCTACCTCTCTCTCTCGGCCTAACACGGCCGACTACCCACTGCCCCAACAGACGCCCAACACGGGCTTGCTGCACCCCGCGTAGTTTACCTTTCACACTAGTGCGAATCAGATTCAGATTCTGCGCGCGGTCGTAGTACACCGGGGGGTTGTGCATTCACGCGCAATCGGTAGACTCCCACAACAAAAACATCATGCCTACCTCGGAGGATTCCGAAATCGACCTCTCCACCCTCAGCAAAGAAGAGCTGCAACAAGAAGTTCAACGAAGGGTGGACGCCCAACTTGCGAAGGAGAGAGCAGAAATCGCCCCACTGCCAGCAGAACAGCAGTCACCTACCATCGGCGAGCAGTCGCTACGTCCCACACCAGCCGACATACCGCCCACCGGCAACCAGCCTTCACCCTCCAGCCAGGGATCCCAATCATTCAACAATCCCACCAACGTCGCCAACATCGTGGCGCAAGCGGTCAAGGCGACAGCCGAGGCCATGTCTGGACATCAGGGCTTTGCCCACACAGGCACGTTTCGTGTCAACCCCGGCTCTGACATAGACCCTTGGCTTGGAAGTGTGAAGAAAGAGCAGGATTTGTATATTATGTTTGATGTTTTTCGCAGTAAGATGGTGTCGTATTTTCAGGAAGAGGGTGTATATGATGTATTAGGGATCACTGATGTCAAGGTTGGCAAGAGGGGTGTGGATCTAGCAGAGCTAAGGGGCATCTTCGGGACTGATGTGGTGGACAAGTCGTTGAAGTTGTGGAATATTATCATCAGCAAGATTCTATACCCTCCGATCCAGAACTTGATCATGGCATGTGAGAGTCCCCAGCAGGGGTGGAAGATCGTCACGAATTTCTACCAAGAGAAGAAGGAGTCTGAGAAGACTAGGCTTGAGCAAGAGTGGTTGGCGTTAGAAATGCGTGAGTCGGAGAACCCACAGGATTACATAGCAAGGTCGGAAGCTCTTCGATTACGTCTTGCCTCAGTAGGAACTATCAAAGACACAACACATGCTTACAAGGACGTTGTGCGCGGCCTTCCCCCATCGTATGCCGTGCAAAAAGGAATATTGCTAGCAAGCGATGTCGTGACTTTGCATGCCCTTGAGACTGTGGTGAGGGACGCCCACATGGAGATGGAGCGCGAGAGGAGCAAGGAGCAGAGGCGAGAGGCGGAGCTCGCCCTCGTCGCGTCCGGTGCGAGCCGGAGCGGCGGGGGCAATGGGGGGGCATCCGGGGGACAAGGAGTAGTCGACGGTCAAGACCGTGAAATCCGTGATGGCGAGAGAAACCGTGACGTGTTCGTCGAAGATCCCACCGGTTTTTGCCGCTACCACCAGTCCGAACTACACACGAACGGGCAATGCCGTTACCAGCAGCATCTGCGGCGGACTCGCACGAGAGCAGCCGCCGAGGATCGCCACGGAGGTGGCGGCGGAGGCCGTGGCGGCGGCTGGAGCCAGCGAGGAGGAAGACCGCCGTCGGGAGCCGGCCGGGGTGGCGGGCGTTGGGTGAGAGTTGAAGGGCAGCAGCACCACACCGGTCATGGTGGCGGTGGCTGGAGCCAAGCCTCACCCCCCCCGCGACCTCTTCGTGGACGTGGACCTGGTGGTCGTCTGGGGCGGCACCCGGGGGGTCGAGGGCCCTCGGGACGCCACAGCAGCGACGGGCGTGCCGAGAGAGAGCGGGCAGGGAGAGGCCCAGGGCACGCGCGTTCTGGCCACGGAAGAGAGCAGGCGTACGTTGTGTACTACGCCCACGATGATGGTGGCTACTACGAAGACTATGGCGACTACGACGACGGCTACTACTACGACGGCGGCTACCACGACGCCGGGTACGCCCACTACGCCGGCGGTGGAGACAGCTACAGCTACCCCTCAGGGTACGAAGACAGCCGTTCATCTGACGGCGGCATCCACTACGTCTACTACCCTCCCGCCGGCGAAGATTCATCATCCGAGCAGCAACGTCAGCCCCCCCCCGCGAGCAGCAGCAGCACCGCTTCCTCCTCGTCCTCTACTCCTTCTCCTGGCGCGCCTCCATCTTCGGGCTACCTCCACCTCTGCACGGCACAATCGGTGCCCCTAGGCAAGTCTCACCCTGACGATTTTTTCAGTAGGATAGGAGTGACGATAGGAGTAGAGTCTGCTTCTAGTGCTTCGTCTTTGCTGAGTGTGAAATCTAGTGAGGGGCCGCCTGGTAGCGAGAGATGGGTAGCTGACTCAGGAGCCAGCAACAGTTTCACCAACAGTGACTTGCACATGTACGACTTGCAGGAGATACCCTCGAATAGGCAGTATGTCATTGTAGGAGATGGTCGTCTGCTGAAGGTGAAAGCAATCGGTAGCATCAACCTCAGCTTTTTCCAGGAAGGTGAAAACGGTGTGCCAACGACGATGTATGTGAAGCTGACTGACGTGTCTGTGGTCGAGAGTCTGAGTTTCAACTTGTTTTCGACGCATGCTGTTTCCCTTCGGCAACGAATAATCCATGACGAGCGTGGTGTGACCCTGCGTAACGGACTGCTGTTTGCTAGAGAGGAGAAAGCTTCTGCCGCCTATGCAATGCGCATGCCTTACGACCCGTCTGCGATTGTGGTAGACTCTGCTGCCTTGCCTGCCTTCGTGAGATCCCCCGTTACCACCCCCGCCGTTGGCTCCACGCGTTCCTCTTCCCAAAAAGGGGGCTCCGCGGAATCATTGGTGTCCGTATTGCGTGTTCCTTCCGCAGGCTCTGCTACCGTAGTACCTTCGAGTGAGAGCGTCCCGCCCACTGGTCCAACCAGTGTAGTACCTGCGAGTGAGAGCGTCCCGCCCGCCGGCTATGCCGACGTAGTACCTTCTTCGGCTTCCGGTTTTGAGTGTGTGGGTACTTTCCCGGGTATGGATCTTGGAGATACGAGTGTGCTCACCGACGAGCAGCTCATGGATGGCTATGATGACACCCCACATCAAGATTTTTTCCCCGTATTTATCCCAGAGAGTGACGCTGCGAATGTGGCTGGTGTTTTGGATAGCATTGACGGAGGTTCTGATTTTGACTTGGGTGCGGCCGCGCTTGGCCCTGGTGCGTCCCCGTTCACTCTTGGATCGACCGAAAAGTCCGTTGACATCAACCGCTTCCACCGCTCCCTTGCCCACGCTTGCGAGCCTCTTTTGAGAGAAACTGCCCAGCAGAGAGGCATCGTGCTCACCGGCAAGCTGGAACCGTGCACGGACTGCATGAAGGCGAAGGGCAGGCGAGCGTCGGTGCCGCGGGGGCCGGGAGCGAGGGCGTCCAAGCCTCTCGGGCGTGTTCACCTGGACCTGTGTGGACCGCTGGTGCCTTCCCTGGGCGGCAACCTCTACCTGTTCGTCGCCGTGGACAGCGCCTCGCGGTGGAACAAAGTCTACGGTCTCCGGCGGAAGTCCGACGCGCTGGCGGCAACGAAAAGGCTGCTGGCGGACGTGGGGCGGTACGACCTCGGACGAATCGAATGTTTCCGCGTCGACAACGGCACAGAGTGGACCCGCGGCGATTTCCGGCGCTTCTGCGACGACAACGGCATCGGCGTCGAGTTCACCCCGCCCGGCGTCCCGCAGTACAACGGCGTCGTCGAGAGCGCCATCTGGCGGATCATGAAGGCCGGCATGGCCGCCCGCCGCAGCGCTGGCCGTGTGTTCCACGTCGACTTCGCCTCCATCCCCGGCCTCGACGAGCGTGGTGACCGTCTTTGGATGGAATCGGCGAAGTGGGCCGCCGACGCTCTCAACCAGTCGGCGACCAAGGCCAACCCCGGGCGGCGCTCGCCGCACGAGATGTTCACCGGCGAGCAGGGGCCGTTCCGCGTGCTGCCGTTCTTCCAGCCCGGCTTCATGCGCGAGGACCGCCGCACCAAGCTCGACGACCAGGCCACGCTCTGTTACTACCTGAACGGCGGCGACAACCACCCGAGCGGCACCGTCAAGGTCCTCAAGGCGTCCACCGGCCGCGTCGTCTACACCAACAACGTGTCGTGGGTGACGTCGGCGCCAGCCGGCGAGGGGGGTTCCGCTGGTATCACCGCTGCGCCGACACCCCCCCCGTTCACGCCGCCGGTCGTCTCGATCAACTTTGGCCCAGCACCGACGCCTTCGACCGCCACACCGCCACCGCCAGCGCCCACGCCGTCGCCCGCTCCCGCTCCCGCTGCCTCTTCGACTCCTGCCGCAACGCCGCCGCCAGCGACCACGCCGCCGCCCGCTCCCACGACTTCACAGCCGCCCTCTGCCACTTCGCCGTCACCGTCGGCGACCCCCGCTCCTGGCAATCCGTCCTCTGCCTCTCCGCCGTCACCGTCGGCGACCCCCAATCCAGACCAGCCGCCGCCGCCGCCGGACCCCGCGATGCCCCCGCTTACGGCTCACGCCATGCGGCAGCTTCGCCCGGGTACAAAGGCCGAGGGTATGACAGACCCGCGGCTGCCAAGCCGTACGAGATCGGGCACGAGGCACAGCACAGGACTCATCTCGATGCTAGACAGGAACACTCTGGTGTCGATGCTGGAGGCTCGGAGCGCGGTGGATAAGGAGCGCAGGGAGCTGGGGGGGGCGGAGGCCGGAGAGCCGGGGGGAACGGGGGCCGGAGAGCAGGCGGGAGCACTCGCAGCAGTGGACCCGGGGGCTGCAGGAGCGGGCTTTCCACTCGCATTTGCCACGCTCCTCGCCAACCGGGAAGACATCGACGCCACGCTGCGAGACCAGCGCCCGCCGGAGCAACGCCCTGACCTTCCGCATTGCCAGGCCAGCGACCTTCGTGTCCCCAAGAGCTACAAAGAGGCCATGGCGTCGGAGCACCGGCACCTTTGGAGCGACTCTATGCAAAGGGAGTTTTATGGCTTGTTGGAAGCGGGGACTTTTACTCCGGCGAAGTAGCAACTAGTGGAGAACGCAATTAACGCTAAGTGGGTATTCGATTGGAAGGCAGATGAGTTTGGATGGCCCACTAAGGTTAAGTCGAGACTTGTAGCGAGAGGTGATATGCAGAGAGAGTACATTGACTTTGGAGAGTTGTACGCGCCTACCGTTTCTGTTTCATGTGTTAGGATGTTGGCTGCTTTGGCGTGCGAGTTGAACCTCGACTTGTGTCATTTCGATGTTGAGCAAGCTTTTGTGCGTTCGGAGTTGGAGGAAGACGTGTACATGCGTTTGCCGCAGGGATGTGGAGCTCTATCAGGAATGATTGTAAAACTAGGCAAGAGTCTGTATGGCTTAAGACAGGCATCTAGGCAGTGGCATGCAATGCTGAAGAGGTGTTTGGTGGCGTTAGGATTTGAGCAGTGCATGGCCGATGCTTGTGTGTTTCGTTTGATTGAGGATGGATGTGTTGTTTTGATTTTGGTTGTACATGTAGATGACATCTTTGCTGTTGGAGAGAGGGAGAGATGTGATAAGTTTGGCGCTGACCTTAACAAGTCCGTGCCAGTGAAGAACCTGGGAGAGTTGAGATGGTATTCTGGGTGCTTTTACGAGAGGAATAAGGAGACCGGTAGGTTGACGATTTCTCAGCAGACTTTCACGGACGAGCTAGCAGCAGAATATGGAGTAGTGGGAGGTAGGAGCGTTCCGATGTCTTCGGGTGTGAAGCTTTCTGATTTTGATGCGGATGAGGTGGCGACAGAGTTTCCGTTTCGTGAGCTGGTAGGATCGTTGATGTGGCTGGCGACTCAGACTAGACCAGACATTGCGAATGCAGTAAGGGCAGTAGCTAGGTATTGCGCATCTCCGAAGCTGGTACACTGGAATGCAGCGATGGATATTTTGGGCTATGCGAGGAGGACGAGTCACTTTGGTATTTCGTTTCAGAGAGGTACGGTAGAGGGATTCAGCTTGCAGGGATACGCTGATGCGGACTTTGCAAGCAAGGCAGCAGACCGTAGGTCGGTATCAGGGGGGATCGTGACGTGTGGAGGAGGCGCTGTGTCTTGGTTTTCCAGAACGCAAAAATGCGTCACGCTTTCGACGACAGAAGCAGAGTACGTCGCGCTAGGCGACGTAGTGAAGGAGATTTTGTTTTTGAGGCAGATTTGGCGTTTCATGTTGCCGCAGGTCGGCATGCCGTGCATCCCCGTCTTCGAGGACAACCAGGGGGCGATTCAACTAGCGCAGAACCCCATCTCAAACTCGAACTCGAAGCACATTGATGTAAGGCACCATTTTCTCAGGGAACTGGTAGAGAGGAAGGAGATTTCGGTGATTCACGTGCCGTCTCCGTACCAGCGTGCAGACTTTCTTACGAAAAGTTTGCCCAAGGATGCGTTCGAGTCTCACCGTGATTTTGTGATGAATTTGGCATGAGTTTTTATTATTTTTCTGATGAGTTTGGTTTGGCTTTCGATTTGATTGTTTTGCTTTCCGCGCTAAGTTATTTTCACGCGCGATGCAGCAGTATTCATGTTTCTTGGACTTGGTTTTCGTGTCATATATTTTGGAAGTAATCTTGATCGCATATATTCAGGAAAAGACGTCTTTTGGTTGAGATATCCGATATTGTTTCGTAGTTTGCAGTGAAGATACTGTTGCGAGCAGGGGGGATGTAAGATATACTCGCAGCAGTCTCTAGACGTGAGGATCCTCGGGGATACGTGTTGAGAATTTCGTATGTTGATGGGTACCACCGATGCAGATACGGGGACCCTTTTGGCCTTGGTTGCGGTGTTGAAGGCTCGCGCATCTAGCGCACTGCTTTCGCTCTCTCCACCGCTACCGCCGTCTCTCTCCAATCAAGTTTCCTTCTCCAACGCTTTCTCCAACGCCAACGCAATCTCAATCTCTACCTCTCTCTCTCGGCCTAACACGGCCGACTACCCACTGCCCCAACAGACGCCCAACACGGGCTTGCTGCACCCCGCGTAGTTTACCTTTCATCTATGTCACAAGAAATCTACAGTAGTCTAGATATGTATAGTACATGTCTCTGGTATCTGTCTCTCACGGTCTCGACTCGGTTACTCTTTCGCGCATTCCCGTGTATCCCCTCTCGCTCCATCCAGAGGACAGCATTACAGGGAAACGGGAGTTACTCCGTCGTTCCCGCTCGCCTCCACACCTTCAGGTGATCCATGTGCAAGGTGCTGCCAGTCTACTTGTAGCTTGCTTGCAATTCGTGTGCATGGAGGAGAGAAAATATATCACCACTTCAAACCGCTTTTTTCTTTGCCTCCAACAGCAGCAGCAGGATAACTGCTGTGGGACGGGACTGGTTCGACGTTGGTCTCCCCGCTGAAGCAGGAGAGAGAGAGCAACTCTGCCGCTGTATGAGCCCACGACCTTCTGGATCCAAGAAACGAAACGAAACTACAGTATAAAAAACTGCACATCCCGTTCGAATGTAGGTGGACTATGTCTCGAAGGGATACAGTACAACAGTCTCTTTCTGTGTGTGCATTTGTTACTACTCTATTGTTCGCAAATAAATTTGTTTCGACCAGCGGCGTGGCCGCGCTCGAGGAATCACCACGCGTGTCTCACGTCATGAATTGTCTCGCCTTCTCTTCCGCCCCGTGTATGATCGCTGGTATGCGTATGATACAAGGGCTCTACAACTGCCCTTTCCACAACGAAGAGCCAGCCCTTGTCAACTCTGTCAGACGGCGCGTTGAGGGGTTTGACCTACAGCAGTACATCCATCTGCTTCTCGATTATTTTGATCTGATGACCAAGTTTTCCGCCCTGGAGAACAGATTATTTACGCCCAACGTACCCAAGGGTATCTCCTTTCATTGAACAACGTGGTGTGGGTCCTCTTGTCGTCACATGTCGCCCGTGCTCGCACCATAACGGTGCTCCATTGGAATCGAAATCTTCTTCACGTAGGCTTGTGTAAGACACGCGAGGTCTTTTAATATACAGCGCACATTCATTGACCAATTGATCCACGGCGGGTTGGGCCGGTTCATTGCCAACGGGTAAAACCCAACAAATATCGACCGGTTTGGTTTTCCAGCAACTCAGGACAACTCTCTGGGCATTCGTTGGATAATTGAACAGGCTTAGACTATTGGACGTTTGGACCTCTCCCTTCCATCATCTCTCAACCCTCGACGGGTGCATTGGCAAAGTACGGAAATACACAACACTGTTGTCTGTTGTCCACGAGTAACGCCTCTGTTCATTTCATCGTGTCTAAATCGGTGGGACCGACCCAGAAAGCTGCCCCGGTCGCAAAGACCCATGCGAAATCGTGCCCAGGGGAAAGACTGATTGTTGCATCAGCCTACAGGTTTGTGGTGTCAGTTGCATGCTGCACACCACGTGAGAGCTGCTCACCGTGGCGCGAAAGAGACCGAGATTTGTCCTGCATATAGACTACTATACAACTGCTATAGTACAGCAGTCTTTTCTATTGTACCAATAAACAAATCGCCTACAGCAGTACATCTACGATCGCCAGCCGCAGAAACGTAAACGCGCTCCAGCAAGTGAACACAGCCTGGTCGACAAACGCAAGCATGCGGTAGAGTCGTGCACCAGTCATTCGCCAGCCCAAGGACGAAGTCGCCACTCTTCGAGGAAAACACCCCGATGGCCTGCAATGTTGTTAATTCACCGTGCATGCAGTCGGTCGTGATCGTTCCAGCTGGTCCGGGCCCATGTGCACAACAACAACACGTGAATACACACACACGTTACTGCTCTGCTGTACTGTAGAAAGGAATCGCTGCGCCCGCGACGGCGTAAGTAGTGATACCCGACCAGACTTGCAGGCGCAGCATGCATCGAAGAAAAACAACAGCAGAGTGAAGAGTTCATCCTGGCCTCCTATTTGCCCTTCCCAAACCTAGACAAAACTAACTTATATTTATGTATAGTTTCACGAAACGGCGAGCGAAATGACACCTAGCTGACTTCATCCTTTATGTGCACGACACAGGCTACAGTAGTTCGTTCCCGTCGGTACCCGTATTCCCCGATCCGCCTCATAGTCTCATCAATGTATCTCCCTCGCGGATAGCGGAACCCGGCAAACTGGGACGGATATCTGCACCGCTAGAGTGTGTCACAACCAATCCAGCCACAGTTTCGTTCACGCAGAAGTACCACGAGCATGGGATCGTTCTGCATAGGATAGATTTTTCCTGTGCCATTCGTACTCAACTTCAATAGTCTAGACAGACGTTTATTGGCGCCACTTCCAAGCTTGGACTAGCACAATACCACGGTGATTGGGACCGCCTTGCTCATCTGCCCACGATGGTACTACACATGGCCACAGCGTAGAGAGCCGGTTCCGTCTCTCCTCACTGCAAGCACACTCCTGCGGGGAGGGCCCCGCATCATCCCAAGCTCCTCGACTTCGAAGAAGTTCGGTCTCATACGACCCAACGACATCGCCAACCTGTGGACGAGCGACCCTACTCGGTAGCAAAGACTATTATGTACCATCGTTTCCCTTCGTGACGCCGGACGCTCTGGCTAGTACCCTATCGTCAGTCGAAGGCAGTCCAGAGAACGTCATCTCGTTGGATCGGTTAGTCGTGCGAAACTCCGTTTGGGTCCATGCCCCCCCACTCTACTGCCACGAATCCCTCCCGGGCAGGCGATCGTAGCTCTTCAATCTTGGCAGTATCCAGCTCCGCGTCGTACTAATGGACGCCTCTGCAAACACAAAACACCTCGCCGTGATCCAACGAGGTTCAGAAATGGCTGATGTGCAGTACTGAGAAACGAGCTGATGCAACGATAGAAAGCTTCTCATGTGATCTACTGAAATATCGAGCGGTATGGGCAGATCACTTTTGGGTACGGGCCATCAACTTCGAAAAGGTGTTATGTGCGAGGCATGGCCAAGTCTGGGATATTGATATTAAGTTCATGTTTGTCAATAGGTTGTACCAGGGTTACACTTCAGGGTCGGCATTCGAACTATTGTCACCTCACGCAACAGCTGCGCAACCTGAGTTGAGATGAGATGGCTCAACACTATGAGGTCAACAAGGTCGTTCACATAGTGGTCCATTGATTGCCTCTCAGACCAATCGAGCAACTTCGCACAGCCACGACCCACCTGAAGGCCATGAAGACGCGGATCGTGAGATCCGGAGTAGGCACGATGGTCAGGCGGGCTGCTTGCTCGTACCGCTCGACCTCGACCGAGTAGATCACGTTGAAGCGGGACGACTCCAGCGGCGGCAGCCAGTGCGTGACCATGTCGCAACGCTCCCGCACGTTGAACCCGAGGCGTTCCAGGGCGACATCGAGGAACAAGCCTTTCGAATAGTATCGGGCAACGAAACATGAGTCACATTGGCGATAACGCACCCGGACAGGGTGTTGTGCAAACCGACTGCCGGGAGGTGATCCAAGGTTGCACAACATGGTAGGGAAGGTCCACTCCTAAACCGACCTTACCTGCTTCGCGTGAGATTTTGTTTTTTGTCTTCACTTCAAATCAGCTTTAATAGCATTTGTGCCGTTTCCTCGAATCCGTGGTCACACAGAACAGTTCCCCTCCCTGAGTCCCCTACTCGCCTCTCCTGCGGTGCTTTGCCTTCAATAGGCGAGAAGCGTGCAGCACGCTCTTCCCTCTGTGTACATACGAACCAGAGCTTTCCACCCAGGCCAGGAACGGAAGCGAGGGAAAAACCCACTTTGCAGGAAGAGCTCGCTTACGCCGGTTTTCGATCCCCTGAACCTGGCCACTATTAAAAGATAGGAGGTTTTCGAGGATACCAACTAGACTACCGAGGCGACCGGTATGGGATAGGCGTCGAAATTGGTGTGTAGCCAGCATCCGCAGCAGAGCTACGGGGTATTGACTTCGGGACGACCGAAGCCAATCCTGACGACAAAAGACAGTGCAGGCATGTGATCGCACCCTCTACGCCTCGAACCTCTCCGGATGGACAGAATGGCCGTGTCGGAAGCGATCCACCGTCACCAAGCTACTCCTTGGTCGACCCGGCGGCCTTCTTCAAAGCTACCTCTCGAGCGTTACACGCTATGTGTGGTGCTCGTTTGTGCAGCTAGCTGCTAGATTCCGCTGTGACACAATTTTCGGTCCCCTTAGTTGGTTGGACGCAGAACAGCGACCAAACCATACCGCATGTACCGCCAAGCTGAATTCACGCGTCGCCCTGCCTTGACGCAGCACCAGCACCCATAACACCACACCTGCGGCGTCGCCTGCGACGCACATTAAGCTCGAGCCGTCCAGTCCAAAGCTCCGCGAAACCCGGCCGTCGGAAGAGTCTGCTTCCCAGAACAGATACGGGTACTCCCTGCCGATGGTCAGGTCTTTGAGAGACCCGTCGGGACTGGCGTGGACGTTCCATTTGAACTGCTGGCCACCAGCCACGGTAGCCTGGAAACCAGTCTAGCACAGAGAAGGAGAGAAGGGAGAGGCTGTCAAGGCTCAGGGTGTGCATAACGGCAAAAGCGTGATCTTAGTGCCACAACGGAAAGCCTGATGATGCCAAGGACAAGAGCCTGGTTCTATCCTGACGTCATCAAAACAAGTCGTATGGCACCTATCGGTCCGAACGGCCTTGGCACGCAGTTGTTCAAACGGGCACAGGTTCAGCGACAAGCATGTGCTACATGTTTTGGTGTCTCTCCAAAGGACGTCTGGGATGCCCGATGTATGTTGCTTTCTACATGTCCCCAAGACTGACCTCATAGTCTGCGGCTGGCTGCTTCAATTTCCTGGGCTAGAGCTTCGGGTACAGCGCGGAGAAGCTCCAGAGCGGGCTCAGCTCGACCGCTACCGTGATATCGACGGGGGCTGTCAGGTACAGGAGGATCACGGGCTTCCTGAGACTCAAAACCAAATGAGCCACGGACCCGTTCCGAATGTTGCAGTCACGCAGGGTCCGGTCATCGCTCGTCTGTTGGCCTACGTCGATGATGCGCTGTTGTTCGCAAGGGATGCCCTGTGTGTCTTGAACCTTCTTGTTGACGTCCAGCACTGTTTCGCTGGGAAACGCTCTGGTGGTGTAATGTTTTCCGGTTAGCGTATTATTGATGGAAAAGCTGATTTCGTTCTCTCGCGCAAGGCAACGAGCAGAACACGAAGAGGACAGGAGGCAGCGGTCAACGCTATTACTAGGTTAGCAGTGCAAATGGCGTCATATGAAAAGGCGATGCGCTTTCACTACGTTTTCGGTTGGCCAAGTCCAGTTCACGGTGACTGCACCTTGGCACGCGTGGTTCAACATGTCCGCACTCCAAGTGAAGAAATGCGTTCCCTTGCTATTGCGCACGCTAAAAAGTTGCGGCACTGCACCTCATCTTTATCTCCAACTGAATCGGTTATGTCTTCTCCGACAGCGGCATGGGAGGCCAAAGCACCGGCGTTTGCTGCGCTGCTAGACCTCGCTGAGCTCCCCGCCCCTCCTTGCTTGACCGAGTCGGAAGCCGACGAGACATAACGCCCGCCCCGTAGACCTCGGCGAAGCTGGCGAAAACGAAGATCAGCAGCAGGTGAGGAGCACGAGGTATGAGACAAAGAAAAGAAGGGCCCTCCGGCTTGTCCACAGGGTACAACAATACGCGGTGCAGGTCAGGCCTCAGAACGGCATGGTCAAGTGGAAACTGAGGCATATGATACTCGCCATATCTGTTTTCCCATAGAACAAGGGCGAGTCGTGCCGACGTGCCTACACGATACATGTCAATCCAGACACGGCCAAAACACGGATTTATGCATCCTTCGGCGTTCGACGAGAACGTACTTTGTGGGCTTCCGCCTGATGCTCCTCCGAGCTTCTGGCTGCTGTGCGCCGTCGTTTGCTGCTGGCGGAGGAAAACGAGCTGCTTCTCTCGAAGCTGTTCGCCGTTCATCCGGAGCTGTTTCTTTTCCTTCGTCAGCCGTTCGTGGAAGCTCCTGAGCTCGCCCTGGAGGGGTTCCACGTGAGGGAGTTCTGGTCAAGTGATGATGTACACCAGAATACCAGCATGAAACAAGGGTCACAGGACCACCTTGGACACAATCAATCGTTATTTGCTCGTTGCCAGAGAGGCAAGAAGCTCTTCAAAAAGGGAGCGAGAGGGGGTATGATACGTATCATGTGCTTCTTCGGGGAAGGCATTTCGAAGGTACCTACAAGAAGCACCGAGGGGGGGTACGCAGACATTTCGACATTTCCACGCTTGGGCCAAAACCAGTTCGATTTTGTACGTACACACCGAGAGAGATGTTTCCACAAACCACACTTCTCATTGCGCATCACAGGGGAATTAAAATCCCCCGGCACGTGGACACAATCTTGCCTGCTCACGTGAGCAAGCGGTAGAGTTTGTTGTGCATCAGACATTCGGTAGCCCATGGACGAAGTCGCCAATCTTGGTCACAGAAACGTACTGAAATGTTTTGTGTGTGTTGCCCAATTTTGGAACTACCTTGTATAAAAAACATGGTGATTATCGGTCGGCTCACACGGGCCCTGCATCGCTGAAGTTGCTACAGGGCAGTTGGAGGCTGCGCATGTATCGGTGGGTGTCTCCCTGCTTCGTTCAAAAAATGCTTATGGTGGGAACTGCCGCTGCTGCCGCTTGCGCACGAAAATAAGTTGATTTCAAAGTGCGTTGCACTGAAGCTATCTAGCTGCAGTCATTCCGTCAACTCGACCAGGCGAGGCGTAAGACTTCACCCCAAGCGTCATTTTGGTCACGCCAGGTCACCACCAAGAGAAAGCCAGCTGGGAATTTGTGAGCGTGTGGAAAATCAGTCTCGATTCCTGTCACCTGTCCACCGTCAAAGTCACTGTCGAATTGATCGTTTTCCGCCATGTATTTTTTGTTGCAAACGCCAAGTTCCGCTCCAGAGAGATAATTGAGCTCGCAATACTTGGTGCCATCCAACCTACCGTACGGCATCTCGTGCACCAGATGGCGTAGAGAGTGGACGAGGCCTCTAAGACTGCTCTCTCCGCCCTCTCTTTGACAAACAAACACTTTTGGTACCTTGCAGAAAGCTGAGAGTTTGGAGGGCATCAACACCGCTACATCCGGCTGCCAAAAGCAGTCGCCAATCAGAGGCTTCGCCGCAGGTCACGTGCCACGACAACGCGAATCTCGAAAGGCTGCTCGCCTGAAGAACATTACAATGCTACTGGTCTTTTCGTGCACGCTTTGACACGCAAAAACTCTGTATTTCTTTCAACGACACCAAACAAGGAAATGACAAAACTGTGTGAACTCAGCGAATAGAGACGAGAGTTTCATCTGTTGACATACATCACAACCAACACGGTGCACACACCAGACGCAGCAACATTGATAGACGGACCACTTTCTTTGACAGGGAATCTGTCTATTTCTATTTAGCAAGGGAAGAGACGATAACGCCTCTGGTGGGACAAAGGCGATCTGGAAACTTGCAAAAGTCTGCCAGCTGCCCTCACGCCAGAGACCATCTCATCCCAAGCAGCAACATTCGGCACCAAAACACAGAGCAGCACACTACTTGCGGTGGTCTACTGCTGTAGCCTCGTTCACGCCCCGTTCATTCGCCACGAACTGAGTGACATGTGAGAAAAAATCTTCGCTAACATCCGACACGCATCAGTCCTGGCGACATCACCACGCGCGGCAAAACCAACAAACACACGGGACCACGAGAGGTGAGCTTGATGGACGACTCCATCACATCGACTTCCGACGCACACACGAGAGCGAGGTGCGCCGAACGCACAGGACCGACGCCCATCCAGTTCAGCAGCAACGCGCGTACAAGACCGGCACGCTGCCCCTTCGGCGCCCAGCCTATCGCTGCCGCTCCTCCTCCTCCTAATCCTCCTGACACACGGTACGAAGCCCAATCCACACACGCGCCGACAGAGGAACGGCCGACGCACGAACGTTCGGCAAGTTCGCACGGCCACAAGCCGACGCCAAACAGAAGCGTGATGATGGCCATTATCATCACACGCTTGTTGCTCCCGATGCGGCGGCCCCCTTCGCCACGCCCTCCAAAATGCCGCCCGCGTCCCCACCCCCCGCCGCCGCCGCGGCCGCCGCTCCCGCTGCGAGCATCGCCAAGGCGTCCGTGATGCCGTGGTACAGCAGCAGGCCGGTAACGATGGGCGTGGCCGACAGCAATAGAAAGGCCATCGGGCTCTTGCGGGACTCGAAAACCGCGACCGGTTGGTGCGGGAAGCGGCCGTCCTCGATGAAGCGGCGCAGGAGGGCGTCCTTTCGGGCCCTGTGCGCATGGACATTAGGGAGGGGGGGGTTGTTGATTGGTGCGAACGCACGGTATGCCACACAGGCTCTACGGCATCATTGTTCAAGGGGTTTTGCACTCAGAACGGGAGCATCGTGGCTTCCTTCAAGCTTAGGCGGGAGTGAAAAAGTCATCCGTCCACAGACACTGCGCAAGCGGCTTCTGGACGGTTGCAAGGCTTATGTCGTGTGCAAAACAGCAGGGCAGCATTTCCGCTGCTCGTTCGTGCGTGCCGCCGTCGCTCCTCGAGGCCAACGGCGCGTCACCGGATTCGCCAGGCGCGCCGGCTCCACCGACCGCGGTGTTGACAACTTCTTCATGCCAGCAACATCTCACCGAGGAGAGGGGTCCCTCCTGCACTCACCAGGTGGCGTCTAACCAGGCCTTGCCGTCGCCAGCGATGTCGTCCACCCAGTGCTTCTCGACGTGAAGGTGAACCTGGCAAACAAATCGGGGGAGCGCAAGCCGAGGCGATCAAACCGTCTTCGAGACAGGTGCTCGGATTGGTAACGATGTGTTATGTCGTCATCAACCAGAGGGAGGAGACGAATCCGGCTATATCATGCCGTGGAGTGTGTGCATCGCCCGCCAAGATGATGTAGCGCGGCGGGCAGCACACGCCGTCATCGAATGTATGCGAGGAACTTTGTGCGAAGCCTAGTTCAGCTATTATCGTAAGTTTCGATGAGAAGTACAGGGAGGGGGGCGGGAGCGGATGAAAGCATGAACAGGCCGTATTTGCGTACCATGAAATAACCAACAACCACTGGAACCGATTAAGAAGATCATGAGGAACAAAAAGTACGAAGTCAGCCAGACAGGCATGGCACAGAAGACGCCAACAGGACCGCCAACAGGAACAACAAGAAACAACGCACACGCGCAAGAATACAAAAAAAAAACTCAGAAACGACCGACGTCCCGTCTTCGCAAGAACTGGCTCATCAACCAGCCAGTCCTCAAGAAACGATCGTACGTTCCGCCCTCGCAAGAACCGGCTCATCAACCAGCCAGTGCTCCGTTTCCAATACTCACGGGTCCAGGAGCGCGGCCTTTGAGCAATGCACCAAGGTTTGGGACGTCAACGTCCCTATCCCGCGTGTAGCCCATCTCCCACGAGGGGATTTCCCCGCTGTAGCCGGTGTAGCCCATCTGGGCCGCACAAAACGATACGAAGCAAGACACAAGCGCGACCATCGGTCACACAAAAACGCTTCTGGAGAACAGAAATTGGCTATCTTCATGTATGCATATTGACCAACTCCCGAATGGAAAGAGCAAACAACCAAAACATCAAAAGCTGAAGTTACCCACAGTTCCAAGGCATGAGGGCCGTGCACGCAGGGAAGCTGGGCATACGTGGCGAGATATCAACGTGGCACCGCACTAAGTTAGTGATGGTGAAAGCTTCCGAACCAACATCATTTTCGGGAGATGAAGTCGAGATATACGCATGTAGACTGAAAAATGACTTTGGGTCGACGACAAACTTTCAACTACAGTTGTTTGCGGAAATGACAAACTCGAAGAGATGGTGCACCTCTGCTACACCATCACGATGACCGTGTGACCGCATCTTACTGGACTGGACCACGTGTGACCCGAGAGGACCTTCCGTCTCGTCCATCCAACCGTATATGGTATATGGAATACGGAATATGGTATGGTATCTGCGGGTTGGCCATATGCCGAAATCTCAAGAATCTTGGGACGCTTCAAACGCATCGTCCGTGGAAATGTCATCATCGTCAACAACGCATATGTACAGCCAAAGCCGCCTGTACGCCGAAACGTTGGTGATAGAATCGTCCGTCCAACGTGCAACAAGCACAAATGACACAAGGCCAACGGGGGGGCGGAGGGGGGCTACATCACCCAACGAATTGAATTCTACCGAAGCAGGAACAGCCCAAATCCACAAAATATATATCCCAGGGGGAGCGAGTATTTGTACAGCCCGTGTTGGAAACTAGCTGCGGCAGGAGCAGGAGAAGCCCCAACAGACGGCAGTCGAGGCGGCACCTCACACACAGAACGGCAGCCACTGCCGTGCAGCAGCGACAACACCAACACCAACACCCCGAGAAGCCCTCACCGTAATGTCGTACACCACACGGCCTGAATGCCCCGCGGCCCCGGCGCCTCTGGCCGCCCCCTCTCCCCCTCCATCCCCTCCTCTTCTGGCACCGCCACCCTCACCCCCGCCCCGACCGCCCGGGCTTTCCGTCCGACGGAAGGCATTCAGGCAGGCGCCGAATCCCGTCGTTCGCGGGAGCAAGAGGTGCTCGAACCTCGGGCGTTGTTCCTGCGAAGAGAGAGCAGCAGCGGAGATCGAGAAGTCGGAGCGTGGGGGAGGCAACCGGGACAAAGTGGACAAGCGAGGGATGATGATGGTGATGGCACTGCTCTTTGAGGGGTGGAAAAACAATGGAAAGCTCTTCATGGGATGAGAGGTTGATCCGAATGCTTAAACCGCACGCGCTGTTGGGTGGCGCCGCGTGCATGGGCGTGGGAAGGGTCGGCGTTCGAGCATACACGAGGAGGGTACGCAGAAGATATCCCAGCGGAGGAATAGCCTCGCGAAAATGCCGATCCCAGAAATAAACGCACGGGAAAAAACAATGTCGGTCGTTTCAAACCTGCCAATGAAAGATTGGCACCGGCATCGACCCCAGTCGCAATGCTCGGATCGTGACACCGGTGCACTCGATATATCTCCCGGTCAACACGGCACATGCGCACCGCTCACAACAACCCGCACCAAAAACCATTGAAACTACGGATTTCCCGTACCACTAGACTTGACCCGCCACCACCGACACCCAGGCGCGGCGACCGACGCCCTTTCATCACCTTCTTGGCGAACGCCGTGCACTTCTCCATCGACCTGGCGTTTATCGTCGTTCCCTCCGGGAATATGAGGAGCCTCAGAGGGAAACCGTCTCCCGTGAAAACGCCGAGCTGTCTCTCCAGGTTAGCCCTACGACCTCCCAAACGACAAAAAACACAACAACAACAACACGGGCAACAAGGGCAACAAGGGCAAGCAACACACGACACAGCGGCGGCAGCAGCACCAGAGCAGCCACGTGGTGCGTGTGAGGATGCGAAAAGGTGTGGGAAGAGCAGTGGCTAGCTGGCTGCCGTCGTCTTCAAGGTGGCGTCTGCGTTTCGCGGACGAACACCGTGAAAGAGGGGTTTAAGGGTAACACTTCAGGAGTCCAACTGCTTGTTGCCTGCTTCGGTGGGCATGCTCCATCGTCGCATCTGCCCTTTCAATCCGTGGTCCCACATCATTTCATTAATTCCTAGTCAGATTTCCGGCCAGCATGCCGGTCTTCCATACGACCAGACTCTGTCGGAAAATGGGGGCGAATACCACAACACGCCACGCCGGCAAAAACAACACAACCCTCATGTTGCGCAACAACGAAAGCAACACACCGAGCACAAAGAAGAGGAGCAACCGAGGCCAAAGGAGCGCGCGTGTCTCAAACCTCAAACGTTGGGCCAACAAACACCACCCATCTTTGCACAACCAACCCTGGGAAAGTAACAAAAACAAAAACAACAAAACAGTAGCAAGAACAAACGATAGAGTAGAAAAGAAGCAGGTAGGATGACAGGGCATCCGCGCACGTAAGTCAGTCACCTGTCCTTAACCCAGTCTCTCTTCAGGAACACGAAGCCGAAGCCGCGCATGCCCCAGCCCGTCACCGGGATGTGCTTCTGGTCGTCCTTCAGGATGATTTTCAAGGCTCCGTGCCGCCGGAGCGGCCGCATCAGCTCGAAGAGGAACCACCAGTCACAATCCACCTTTATACCCGAAGGTAGAGAGAGAGAGAGGAAAAACTGTTAGGGACAGTTTTTCTTGGCGCTTGATGCCAAGGCCGATACTGCTAGGAAATGCTCGAGGTGCAACAACAACGCCATCGCTCGGTGTCGCTCGTCACGCCTTACGAATAGCAACGGCAGCATCGACAGTGTCACGACAACGGCGACAACACAGCGCGTTCAACACAGGATGTGCCACGGCTCAAGAACCTGGGATCTCAAGCCTTCAGGTTCTGAAGTGGATCGAAGCTTACAACTGGAACAAGAACAACATGTTGTTCGGGTGAGAAACCTACACCAACATCTATAGACCGTTGGGTAACCTCACAAGACACGAGCCCCTGGGAAAACAAGAGGTTCTTATCTCAACGTCACGGAGTGCCGGACTACCTGATGGTTGGCAATGACGATAGCCTGGGTGTCATCGTCCGGCATCTCCCCCGTCACCACCACCTTCGACGGCGGCATGATGGCACTCATCGCGTCCGCCCACATCGCCTCCGCAAAATTCGAGTTCTGGATTCGGGTGTGGACCGCATGTGGGAATTCGGAAAAGGGAGATATTACAGCTCTCGCTGGCTGGAAAGCTCAGCTCGCTCTCGTTCTCGCGGTATATCATAATGCGTCCGTCGTGCGAACACTAGCGATCCAAAGGAACGGAGAGATCTCGCCCTCCATGGTCGAGTGTTCGTGCTCGTTGTTCGAACACCTGTACTCCCAAGACACGCCCAACGTCTTCCTTTGACACACGCGCACAAACTGCCAATAAGGAAGGCGTTCGGGCAATGTTCTTTCTGATTATGATTCGAACTGAACGCATGCCCAATAATCTCACCAGCCTGCGTACGGTGGAAGCGCTGAAGGGCCTGACGAAGAGGTAGGTAAGCGCCATGATGACAATAACGCCAAGGGAGGCGTTGAGGAAGCAGAGCATGTTCACCAAAGCCGCCATCTTACCCAGGACGCTGACACACAAACGTTTCATCAATGGGCAAACAAGAGGCACGAGATGGGAAGGGAAGGGGGACAAAATTGCGGTGGATGGCGATGACGTCGTGATGATGGTCGTGATGATGCGATCTGCACGAACATTCGTCGTCAACATCAGTAAGCTAGTGACACGTGAAAAGGAGGAAAAACCTGCAGGGCACGCCAACTCTTCTGTTAACAGAGTGAAGTCAAGGGAAGCAAAAGGCATGCCATCTATGCTCGTGATAAAGCTACCCATCAACGCATGGTCTTACAACAAACATGCCGGTGTACCAAGCAGCGATACAAAGCAGCAGCACACAGTGTTTCCATGATTACATTATTACTTCCTTTGAGAACTGGGCCGGAGGCTTGGGTGGACGGAGGCAAAGCTGGGCAAGACAAACCAGCGCTATTCACGTGGACGACGGTACGATAATACGAACACAAACTTGCTGGCGTGAAGTTCGGCTACAGGAACAGATGTTGCGCTGCTGCTACCCGCATTTCCAACACACAGCAAAGCTACCAGCGAGTGAGTCTCCAAAACATCACTTGCTGTTTTCGGGGTGCTTCCTTTGTTTGTGGATGAAAACACCTTGAGCACAATTTGTAGAGTCGACTTAATCCTTATTTCCCATTTACAATGTCAAGAAAGACTATCGACGCATGGATGCAGATGATACAGAAATCAGGCTGCTTTCATCTGTGGTTGAAGGCGAAAACAACCGCGGACCGAGGGCTGCTTGCAACGAGGGAAAATAATTCTCTATTCGACAAACAAAAAGCGGCACATGTACAATCACTACGAATAGATACAGTCCAAACGTTAGTGTCAAGATCAGAAGGAACATGAGGGGCGTACGGCGAAAAAGACGCAAAACGATCAGGAGACGGCGCAGAAGCCGTCGAGATTTCGTTGGTGTGTAGAGGGACTAACTTCGAACACGGTACTTTGTGCCGACGGCAAGGTAGGAGCCGAACCCACTGCCGACGTAACATATATACCAGCCTACGTTGCCACTACCTGTGTGCTCCCAGCCAGCAACAACGGTACCTACACGGCACACGTCTGCTTGCAGATACACACTGGAACGAAATACTGAAAGAGGCGGAGAGATGGCACCGGTCGGGGAGATGGCACCGGGTTGCGTGAACATCATACCGCCGAGCACCAGAACGCCCGCTGCCTATATTACTTGTATTTATACATCGTTCATCGGGCGTCGCACAGGTCGGGGAGATCGCGCCGGGGTGCCACGAAAGAGCCGAACGAGATCATATTATTCCATTTCCGCACCGGGGTCGGAGAGATGGGACCGGGGTGCGAAAGAAAAACAGAGGAAGCAACAATTCAAAAAATGATCGAAACCCGTCGCATCTCTCCCCTCTTGCGGTAGGTAGTCCATGACATCTTCGGCAGTTTCACACGCGCTCGCGGAGCACGACAGCTGCGGACCGCAACAAAATACGACGCGCTTGTATGTACTGAAAGTAAGGAAAGATACAGGGTAGCAGAGAGCACGAATAGCCGCATTTCCGCGCACATGAAACAAACAACTTCGAAGGAGAATCGCGTTCTAGAAATAAAACCATCACACCCACACGGGAACACGCGCCGACTACTCTGCGACGAGGAGATTCGTAGGGAAATGCGGGTGTGGAAACAGCACCCTAGGGAGAATGCACACGACTGAGCAAACATGATGCGCGTGCTGAGTGCACCCATGGGTCGGACGGATGTCGCCAGCAGGTTCACTGCTGTCAACAAACTCTACACGTGATTTCTACAAGAACACTCTATTTTAGTACGAGCTTCCGCTGTCCGTGCTACCCAGCCCAATGGATGAATCGGTTGTGGCGGTCGTGTCTGGTGTCTACCGTGTAGACGACGTCGCACTGCTGGGGAGCAGAACAGCAGCACGAGCCAAGACGAGCCAGAGTACAAAGCTGTTACACGCGGACGATCCATCCTTCAAGAAAGTACTGCTGCCGCGCAAAACAACACGCGCTCTTTGCAGTTTCCATGCAAATGTGTCCCTCGCACTCTCTCGGGCTTGCAACTCACCCCGTCTTGCTGCGTGCCGTCATGTAGTGCGCACTCAGAGCCATTGCCAGCAAACCACCCAGAAGGGCCAGCGGCGTGGGCACCTCGACGAGAGCCATGGATGCTAAACAAATGACAAAAGACACGTGGGTGTCTCAGCGCTCCAAAGTCCGATCCAAATTCGCTCCTCTTACTTTCAGCGCGCGCCTGCTGCAATCAATTAGACGCCCCCTGACCACCTCGAAGCCCGCTCACTTTGTCCGCCGCGTGCCCACGGTCGAGAGGGCAACCAACACAGGGCTGTCTGCTAATGATGTTGCTGTCATCGCAGCTCGGGGTCAAAAGTCAAATTGGAGGGGTATGTTGCTGTGCCGGGGGGCCCGTCAAGGAAAAATATCACAATATCGTATCAACGACTGGAACTCCATGTATCTGAAACGGCATGGTCGACCAATGAGGTGTGATGGAGCACTTGTGGCGAGCGCAGTCGTGCTGTGACGTCAAACTGCACTCCGTGTGAAACGGATACCAGCGTCGTACGCGGCACGCGAGCACTGTGCAACAGCGCTTAATTCTTATGCACGAGCGTAATTGTTCAACAGCTGTGTGGTATTACTCGAAGTTTGGAAGATGATCCCCCCGTCCAACACTCTTCTGTCGAAAAACGCCGGCAGTTAGTACATATTCCATCAAGCAATACAATGGGAGACATCTGGCAGGCAGCGCGCGCGAACAACGTGCCGAGGGTGAAATCTTTACTGGAGAGGGGGGTCAGTCCTGATGCCACGCGCTGGGTGAGAGAGAGTAAAACTTCTGAGCTTTTTCCCTCGGCAGAACGCAGGCGTACTGTGTACATTATTATTATATTATTTACTTTCTGATTAGTCTAGTCAAGACTTTTTTGTTTTTCTCCCATCATTGGATTTTGTCGTCTGCCCTTCTGGCCCCTATCCTCCACTTCTACCAGCTAGACGACCCAACCGGGGTCACATAGGAGGGCGGGGTTGGACCCCCTCCTTCTACATTCACATGCACAAGGATGTGGTTGTTAACGGCGGGGGAGTTATTTGGCTATCGATACTTGTAGGCGCGTGCGCGATTTGTCACTCTCTCTCCTCCGGGTGCAATAAATAACTGAAAAAATAAGCACAGGGGATCCACCTCCCACAGTCCCTTGCTGTCGCTGAGTTGCTGCAAAACCGTTCCTTTTATGTTTTCGGGAAGTCAATCGTGCGAATAGAGCGTCGTCATACTTACGTGTAGATGATACCTCGGCGAGTCTCCCTTGCCCGAAGGGAGAGAGAGTGTTTGTTCCTGTGCGAGAACGGTTGGCGGTGCTTACCCATCTTTTCGGAATGGTAACACGTCAGTCTGCCCACAGCGCACCTTCTCCAAACCATTGATGGTCTTGCAAACACGGGTCCTCTGTTTGCTCTGTGGTGCATTTTGGGGGGTTGGAGGGCGCTTCAGAGTGGAGTAACACCTCTTCACCGAGCGGCCGAGGTCAACAGCTGTCAGGTGGCTCAGGTTCTTATCAACGCGGACGCCAGCGTGAACGTGAGGACATCATGGGGCTGGTATGCCCCCCTGCACTTCGCCCTTAAAAGGCGAGTGAAGAAGGATATACACTCCACTAGACCGCGCCCACGCGTGGAAGTGTATCTAATCTGTCACATTCGAACGATGTTGCAAGTGAAAGGTAAACTACGCGGGGTGCAGCAAGCACGTTCTGGACGTTACTTTGGGGCACTGGGTAGTCGGCCGTGTTAGGCCGAGAGAGAGAGGTTGAGAGAGAGTTGGAGAGAGAGTGGGAGAAGGAAACTTGATTGGAGAGAGACGGCGGTGGCGGTGGAGAGAGAGGGAAGAAGAAGAAGAAGAAGAAGAAGAAGTGCGCAGCACGCACGCAAGCCTCATCATCGCACCGACCACGCCCAAAGGGTCCCCGTGACTGCGCCGGTGGTACCCTTCAACACACGAAATTCCCCAACACGTATCCCCCTGGGATCCTCACGACCAGACACTGTTGCGAGTATATCTAACATCCCCCCTGCTCGCAATAGTTTCTCACAGAAAACTTCGCTAACACCCGATATCTCAACCAAAAGACGTCTTTCCCAGAATATATACCATGAAGACTTGACCAGAATAATATAAGAGAGAAAAACAATTCAAAGAAATATGAATGCTGCATCGCGCTTAAAAAATACTTGGCGCGTGAAATGAAACAAAACGCGAAGCAGAACAAGACCAAAACACAACCCATCAGAAAAACAATAAAATGTTCATGCCAAATTCATCACAAAATCACGGTGAGACTCGAAAGCATCCTTCGACAAACTCTTCGTAAGACAGTCTGCACGCTGGTTTGGCGACGGCACGTGCATGACCGAAAATTCCTCCCTCTCTACCAGTTCCCTGAGAAAATGGTGCCTTACATCTATGTGCTTCGAGTTCGAGTTTGAGATGGGGTTCTGCGCTAGTTGAATCGCCCCCTGGTTGTCCTCGAAGATGGGGATGCACGGTATGCCGACCTGCGGCAACATGAAACGCCAAATCTGCCTCAAAAACAAAATCTCCTTCACTACGTCACCTAGCGCGACGTACTCTGCTTCTGTCGTCGAAAGCGTGACGCACTTTTGCGTTATGGAAAACCAAGACACAGCGCCTCCTCCACACGTCACGATCCCCCCTGATACCGACCTACGGTCTGCTGCCTTGCTTGCAAAGTCCGCATCAGCGTATCCCTGCAAGCTGAATCCCTCTACCGTACCTCTCTGAAACGAAATACCAAAGTGACTCGTCCTCCTCGCATAGCCCAAAATATCCATCGCTGCATTCCAGTGTACCAGCTTCGGAGATGCGCAATACCTAGCTACTGCCCGTACTGCATTCGCAATGGCTGGCCTAGTCTGAGTCGCCAGCCACATCAACGATCCTACCAGCTCACGAAACGGAAAGTCTGTCGCCACCTCATCCGCATCAAAATCAGAAAGCTTCACCCCCGAAGACATCGGAACGCTCTTACCTCCCACTACTCCACATTCTGCTGCTAGCTCATCCGTGAAAGTCTGCTGAGAAATCGTCAACCTACCGATCTCCTTCTTCCTCTCGGAAAAGCACCCAGAATATCATCTCAACTCTCCCAGGTTCTTCACTGGCACGGACTCATTAAGGTCGGCACCAAACTTGTCACATCTCTCCCTCTCTCCCACAGCAAATATGTCATCTACATGTACTACCAAAATCAAAACAACACATCCATCGTCAATCAAACGAAACACACAAGCATCGGTCATGCACTGCTCAAAACCTAACTCTACCAAACACCTCTTCAGCATTGCATGCCACTGCCTAGATGCCTGTCTCAAGCCATACAGACTCTTGCCTAGTTTTACAATCATTCCAGATAGAGCTCCACGACCCTGCGGTAAACGCATGTACACGTCTTCCTCCAACTTCGAACGCACAAAAACTTGCCCAATATCGAAAATGACACAAGTCGAGGTTCAGCACGCCAAAGCAGCCAACATGCTAACACACGAAACAGAAACGGTAGGCGGGTACAACTCTCCAAAGTCAATGTACTCTCTCTGCATATCACCTTTCGCTACAAGTCTCGACTTGACCTTAGTGGGCCATCCAAACTCACTAGTGTGAAAGGTAAACTACGCGGGGTGCAGCAAGCACGTTCTGGACGTTACTTTGGGGCACTGGGTAGTCGGCCGTGTTAGGCCGAGAGAGAGAGGTTGAGAGAGAGATGGAGAGAGAGTGGGAGAAGGAAACTTGATTGGAGAGAGACGGTGGTGGTGGTGGAGAGAGAGGGAAGAAGAAGAAGAAGAGGAAGAAGAGCGCAGCACGCACGCAAGCCTTCCTCATCATCGCACCGACCACGCCCAAAGGGTCCCCGTGACTGCGCCGGTGGTACCCTTCAACACACGGAATTCCCCAACACGTATCCCCCTGGGATCCTCACGACCAGATACTGTTGCGAGTATATCTAACAGCAAGAATGATGTAGGTTATTGAGCGGTGGTCGGCGGTGTTGGCAATCCCGCTCTACTTCTGTTTCCTTCCACACGTAGCACGCCACGGTGGTCAACACCACAAACATTATCGGTTTGAAGAGCTGAAGCGGGTCACGGAACTGGAGAGAGGTGTTCCGTTCTTTTGCAGGGACCACGTCATGTTTACACGCTATATCCAAGGTTGTGTAGCGTTCACATTGCATATATCAAGGCCGTACTAACCAAACCTTCAAAGTACCATATAGACTGTAGCCACAGGTCAATCGACGCGCCATTCGCAATGCCCCGACTATGCAGAAGTCGTGCATTCGTGCCGCAGGCTGAAACCTAACTGCCCATTGTGGTAATATCCTAAGACCCTGTACTAGTAAACGAACGTGCTGATGTTTAGTGCACTGAAGACGTCGGGTTTATCGGGCTAGGCGAAATGTGTCCTCATTCAGTATCATCTGGTTAACATGTGTTCTCGAACAGCGGGCACGAGCAAGTTGCCGAGGTGCTTCTGCGGGCTGGCGCGAGGTGGACGATCCTTACCAAACGACTGCAGACGCCGTACGACCTGGCGGTCGCCCGCGGGTTGAAGATCCAGGCGCTGAGAATACAGGATGTGAGACACAACGAGCTCGGAAAACCTTATCCTGCCCAACGGTAACCGGAGGGTTCATCAACAACCCACTATGTACACTTGAACCATCCATGTCGCACTGCCACGCCGTGTACTAACCATCTGAAAACGGCCGGACGATGACAACAAGCAGATCTCACGCAAGATTTCGGAAGAGAGGCGCATCCTGCACAAGTCGGCCCCAACAGATGCCAGTACCAGCAGGGGCAGGAGAGCCACCGAAGCGTCGGCGGCTAGGCGCAAACAGGCGAAGGAACATCAAGTGAACATGCAGCGGCTGCAAGTGACTCCAGAGGGCAAAGACGAAGAGTGGCACGGGAAATCGGAAGCTGAACGCTCGAACAAGCAAGAGCAACACAACCAAACTAACTGCTGTCCAACCATCGACAGCAAGAACACACCGATTACATGACCCTTGTACCAAAACGCGTTCCGGCAGTTGCGACCTCACCAGCAAAAACCGTATCGTCACGATGAAAGTGCCCCCGCCATTCGAATCAAGGGAGTACAGTAGTTTTGTCCAAGATTGGGCTCTGGATGAGGGCGCGGAGAGTTTTCCACGACATCGACTTCTAGACCGAGGGGTTCTGCGGCACGTCAAAGCACCAACGCGCATACTTTGAGCAGCCATTACGCGCCTTCAAACTCTTCTATGTAGTGCATAGCAAGAAGAGTTGAACACTAGTAGCATTCACTCCATATGCGTTCGTTCCACCTAATGTATGTCAGCCGCTATTGTTCGATCCGGTGTCACAGAGGACAACTCCACTGTACAGCATGAGGTCGATTTTTCCGCGGGAAGGATCCATTAGTCGATCCCTTGGAGTGTATGATTGCGTATGTGAAAGGCGTCGAGAGCTCGAGGGAGCGCGGTTCGAGCACTCTCGACCGAACCACCAGAATCTTTGACCGAACGAACTTACTTGACGCGTCTTGGCGGCCGTATTTGTAATGGTTTGCTTCTTGGTTGACTCATGCGCACGATTAGGGCACGTCACATCAGAGAAATACCGGTAGCTGAGGGTGTACGGTACTTGGCATACGCAGGGCTTCAGATAACGCCCGTGGGTACACACACCACAGCCAAACCACAACCAGGTAACAACTGAGACCGTCCTCAGGATGTACAGAGGGGCGGGGCGACAAGCGGGCGCGGGCTAGCTCCCCGCGCGCAAACACACGCTTCACAAAAAACGCTGTGGCCATCTGCAGTACAGTCTGACGTGAGGGTCAGGAATCTGAAACCTTGCGGGGTACGACGTCTCGCGGCTCCATTCGGCGAAGTCCCCCCCACGGCCGCCATGCTACAACCGTTTTACACAAATACGTAGTTGCTGTACAACCGCCTGACTCCCCCCGCCCATCATGCGAACATCAAACATATCACGAACTAAGTCGACAACGGGCGCAAGTCATAGCAAGTCACAAGCCGGACGCTGAAGGCCTCCAACCCACGCCCACGCCCTTCAACTCGTACAAGGCACGGTCCGTCGTACCCTAAGGTGGAAGATGCCCAGCAGAACGATTGCGAGTTCCTCTACATCCTGAGTACTGTAGTAGTCAGCCACACCGTCAACGCCTAAACCGATTACAGGCGCTGAAATCATTGAAACCGACAAAAATTACCAGACGTACGACGGGGGGATCCACCACGCCTGCAAAAAACACGAGAACTTTCTTGGCTCCCATAATAAAGGCACGCCAAACACTATCGACAAAAGCAGCCGCTGCTTATATACAGCCTCCAGCCTTGCAGCGAAAACAATATTCGACAGCAAACACTAACCAGACAGACAAGACCAACCTTCCCAACTTTCCATCTCCCACTTCGGCCTGCTGACAGCTTCGACAACGAAGGGGAAACGAGGGCGTGGTGCCGCGGTCAGTATTTGTACTTCGTCGAGTAGTCCTTCGGTGAGACGACCAGACCTCTGCCCTTTCGAGCTCCCCTGTACACGACCTCCATAATGTCGATCATCTGGAAGGATGAGGGACGGAGGGAGGGAGGGAGGGAGGGAGGGAGGGAGGGCGTTCGGCGGGGGTGTTAGGGCAAGTAACGTCCAACGCAAGCTTCGCCCGCACATGCGAATGATGACATCTCGTCGCAATTCCAAGCAACAATGAACGCGACAGTTAACAGCAAAAAAGGTGGCGATTTAAGCACGCCTGCGTGCGAATAGGTACCTCCGTCCAAGGCTCCAGCGGCAATGCCCTCCGGCCTTACACTGTACATTCTGCGCGGTGTTGAACGCCGGAGGCCTGCCGTTGTTCCTCGTGTGCGCTCAGGTCGACCACAGGGCGTTTAATACCATCGAAAAGAACATCACGCCAGCTCTTTCCATCGCTGGTTGACGAGCCCAAGCACGGTGGTGGTGGACGCGATACTACAGCGGTGATGTACTCTTACAAACAATCACACAAACCCTCAGAAACGCGGCTACAGATGGACGATTGAGCGCACCTCCTGCTTGTTGTTGAACGCCCACGAGATCTTGTTGTTGTTCCCCGTGCCGAGATCGATCATGATGTGCTTGTTGCGGAAGAAGAACATCACGGTGCAAGGGTCGTAGAGCTCGTACATGTCGTTGAAGTCCGGCACCTGCGAAGAGGGACATAGGCGAACACCAAAAATCAATAAATAAATAAAAAACTGCTTGGGGAATCGTATAAACAGGTATCATAACACTACGTTAACGCTATGAATTCAATTTACCAGGTTATCCTACATTTCAATGGACATAATGGATTTGTGATGTTAGATTGATACAGAAGAAAAAAACATGTAGCAGCAGAGAGCGAGGCACAGGCTGGTAGAGGCAGCGGGTTGGCAAGACTGACGAAAGATTCGGGACGGTGCCTCGACTACGGTGATGCGGGATGTTCGCAATTCGCCCCGAGAACGTGCCGGTATTGAGAGGACTCGGCAACGTGGTATGCTTTGGCGGTGCTCTCTACAGGTATCCAAAGACACGCAACCCTATCGACCAACGATAAACAGTTCGATACCAAGCATGGTGATGGCAACCACGCACGATCGCGATCGCCAAGGCACGAACAAGACTACTGATGAGTAACTTGCTTAGGAACAAATGAACACCCGGGTGCGTTCTCGAAAAAAGGTAATGGGAGACTCGTTGCAATTACAGAGGTAAAACTCCCTCGGAGCGAAGATGTCGCCCGGGCTCTTGCTCGCGTTTGGCTGATCGGGGCACCACCTGGACCCAAACAACACACAAAACCCCTCCACTGACCCTACTGCCGTCGTTCACCCTTTGCAATACCAGGTACTGACTTTCACGGGGAGGGCTGGCATCAACTAAGTTTTGGTATGTTGCTCTCGCACCGGGTTTGTATCGGTTTATTGCGGCATGCTCATTCCCAGAATTTTTACTTTCCTTCCGAGGACCTTGATCAATAACCGCTGAAAGTTTCGCCATTTCATTGGTCACCCGGTTGGCGAGGTCCGTGCAAACAAGACTTGATGAATCACGCAACCGTTCTCGCGCGGAGTATTCTGCGGCGGAACCCATAATGTCGGTGCGCTGCCTGCCACCCGGCCCCCCCTCGTCCTACGCTTCGGCATCCGTGTGCCATACAACATGAGTCGTTCCCGAAGCTTCGAAAGATGCGGACCCAACCTGGAGTTTCATATTTTTCGCATCTATCGCGCTCTTGGTGAAGGACAACACGCTCAGGTGGGAGGCACGCCAGCGAGGTAGACTTGAAAGAGTCAGGTGTGAAATTGCTACCAAATGGACAACAGTACCGAGTTTCAAGCCCGCACTTGACTTCTGCTCTACCAAAATGACTTTGTGGTTCCCTACGACGGGTCTGGGCGCTGTTGTGTGGAAAGGCCGCCTGTGTTTGTGTCCGTCGATACTGACCCGTTCCATGTCCCCGCACAGCACGGAACGATAAAACACAAGTAGCTGCTAGCCCCGTCCTCGCCCTGAGTTGAAACCGATTGCGGTTGCAAAAACTCCGCTGAGACACAGCAGTAGGGTTGGGTTAGGTATAAACAATCAGGGCTGTCTTCGCAAATTTCTCCGCTGTAATTGTACTGCGGTAGAACCAGGCTACCGTTTTCCCGGGATCCCGTGAAAAATGAGAATTACCTTTCCCATCCGAATCGTTTCCGTGATCAATTGGTCATAACATAAACGCCCAAACCGTTAACGATCAAATTGAATTGCCCCATTACCGTACAAAAAACTACCGTGCAAAAATCAATTCCCGTGTTTTCGAGTTACCGCGGAGTACATTAGTGTAACAACAAAATATCCGGCATGCCTAGATCCCCTCCCGCGGGGAGATTAGTCTCTAAACACCCCCCCGGCTGTATCTCTGCCCACAAGGCACCAATGGAGGCAGGACATGCACGACTGTGTGGCTGTGTTAAGGGGCTATCGCGAGAACCATCGTACAGCCGAAACAGTTCAGGTTTGATGCAGCCATGATTGATGGGTAAAATATATCTGTTGCCCCAACCTGCTCCATTGGTGGGGTACATAGCCTTGCATACCCCACCAGCTGCATGTTGCCCCGTAAGGCTCCAATCGGCTGACAAACACCGGCAGAAGTGTGTGCAACGTGCACGCACAGCACACAGCAGCGGACAGCAGGTGAGGCGACCAGCACACCAAGCCCACAGCTTCACACACACACGGGAACCGAACACTGCCTTCTCATTGGTGGGGTACAATAGCCTTGCTTACCAACGGCATGTCGTTATACAAGACTTCAGTCGACACAGGACATGCTCAACTTCATTGCTGCACTGTAGGGCTACCGTATGACCCCTCGTTAAGCCCAAAGGCTTCCGTTCAGGCACGGCCGGTGGGGTAAACTACGGATGTGCCCCCACGGGAGGGGGGGGGGGGGGCCT
>CACKRE030004450.1:2726-28875 GCA_902602495.3 Ectocarpus sp. CCAP 1310/34
CATACTTTCCAATGATCTTTTCATTAATTGATGAGGATTACACATTCATCGCCACTCATATGTCACTGCGTTTCAATTGCAGTCGTGACCAAAGCCGCGGGATGTATCATCATTGACACATCCTCCTTTAATAGACATAACCTGCATCCTCCTTTCTATTTCCCGCGCTTCACATCCACAAATCATTCATTGGCCTTCTTCGTGCGTATATCCGGGTGGCCGTTCCGCCGCCTACGGCGGGCGGCCACCTTACCCTAGTACTATACAATTGTTGTGCGTATGTTTCATTAATGTCTGTTTCATTTCCCTCCTCCAGAAAAAGCTGGCATGGCTAGACTGCACAATGATCGCAATATCATCCGAAATGTACTGTCTGCATTGCGACACATTTTTCTGTAAGAAAACACTCACTCGCCAAAATCCGAAGAATCAGCTCTTATTTTTCTACGCCTGTCGCCTTAGGCCTCGATCCAGAACCATATCCAACTCCTTGGCGTTTTCGTCGCCTGATGCTCCTTCTGCGGAAACAGTGGCCGTCGAAATACACACGCGCTAAAGGGGTCATGCCACGTGACAGATCAGGACACTTACCGGCGAGATAAAAATCATCTATCTCCGCTAACGACAAGGACTATTTGCTGTGGACGTTCCGATTACTTTTCCCACAGAGCGGGGCATCCGGCTGCACGTTGCCAACCAGGAAAAGCACAACTGGGAATGAAATCACGCCCGCACAATCGGGAACACAGTTAGTTGTTGGTACGGAACCCCGATTTCAACAACTTGGTCCTTTGATGAAGGGATTCCTCATCGACGTATTCAGCTGCATCAAGGATTTACCACTCACCTTTCACGCACATAACCAAGAGAAGTAACGCACGTCACTACTACACCACAACTCGACGATGTCACGGATACCAACATCCCTTGGGACTTTATCTGCCCTCGCCGTCTAGAGTTATCATACCGTCCAGTTTTATTTAGAGGTGGATTTGCAGATAAGGCGGAAACAAAAACGCAAGAAGCGATGGCCATCTCGCGAGTGTCGCGACGACAGCACAAAAACAAACATACATGCTTACAACATGCAACATCGGTTGATGAACGTTTAGACAACTTATACCACATCCGTCCAGCCCTGACAGGCCACAACCGGGTCGCCCAGAACTCAGCGGCGTCGTCAGGACAATCACTCAAATGGACGAGTTATATATAGTCTATATATATTTATTTATTTTTGCCCTCATACTCTACATGAACATTAAACCAATACGAAGAACAACAACATATGTAGGACTTATTTCTACTGTCACTTACATCGTAAAAATATCTCCTCTTAAATTTGAAATGAAACCAATGACAATCCTCATGGTATCCTTCATGCGTTCGTAAGCTTGCTAAAATACTACTGCGTTGATGTCCTCTTGTAAAAGCTGAAATCCAACAAATGCTCTGATCCATGCTACATCTCCGTGTTGGAAAAGCCCTTTCTTCTCCGTTCATGATAACATCTTACCCTATTCTGCGCAAATCTGTCACATCTACTCTCAAACAAGACGCCAACTTGGAACGTTATACACGTTGGGTACGACCATACCCCAACGCAGCACACAAATTTCCAGTTATTCAATTGAACTACCTTCGGTTTGTGATTCGGGCCCCGGTGCCCACTTGGGGCTGCGGGGCCCTTCAATCCCCCAGCATTCCTAAGTCCAAATCCCGTCGGGGTCTTCCCGGAGGCAGACTTTCGGACGAAAAGCATTTCCATCTGCTGCGTATATCTTGCAAAAAATAATTAAAAAACATAATAAAAGTGTCAATTTGTGTGTTTTCCACCTTTCGTTGCATGTGTGGTTGCAACAGACACATGATGATTCCCAGCGAGAAATGGAGATGATGCATTTTTTGTTCGTGAAGGGAAAATCATTTTTTTCTCCGCCGCAAAGCGGCAAGCCGCGGGAGGCCCCGTCTCGCGTTGCGAATATCCCAGATCGCCACGAAAACGATGCGGGGCCGCCACGCGGCAACGACTTTTTTAAACGCTGGCGGTCGGTGTCCACTGATTGATATGTGCTGTCATTGCTGGCGTCACCGCCAAGGAGAGGGGAAACCAGAGGAAGCGCGACAAGAATCGGTTGCGAACTCGGCAGGTACCGACATGGCAAGCTCCCACATGAGACGCGTGGTGCTTGGTTTCCGTCGAGCGTTGGGGATGGATGTACCTAGTTCACGAGCGTCGAGGTCTAATGCTACTACTCCGGGCTGTTTTACTGAACATTGGTTCGAGAATGTGGGTGTGCATCGTGTTGATAACGATTGTAGTATGGTTTTCCAACAAAAACGCATTTCTGCAAGCGCAGCCGTTGAAGGCCCATTTTTGGTGCACTTCATCGTTGCACCTCGTTGAACAAGGAAGACGTGCGCTATTGAATGCATAAGTGCAACCTCGGCCTACCTCGACCAAAACGTGGCGAAGACCCCGCGCTCGACCGGTGGCCACATCACTCCTTCGGCAGCAAGACCGAATACAGCAGTAGTTTTACCATAATTGTACCCCGCTAAAAGTCAACCTACGTGCAAAGTCCATTACTACACCCTCCAAATGGGAGACTACCTTGTCACATCGCTGACGGAAAGGGGGAACTATTACACTGTGGCAAACTGGGGAGTTTGGTCGATGCGCCAGGGGGGACAGACCCTTGCAATGATACCCTCCCCCCTCCCAAGCAGGATAAGCAGCACAGCTCATGACGCGATATATGCATATCACCATAGTCATTTTCAGACAGGGGGTGCAACCATTCCTCCACAGTACCCTGGCGTGACTGCAGCCAAAGGACGCATGTCAAGATGAGCCCTGTGAAACTGCTTGGTGGTTGATCTTTACAAACATTGGCTTGTCGGCTTATCATGGCAAGGGTCGCCAAACAGATTGGCTAGACGCCGCTGTTGGATGTCAGCAATGCTCATCACGCATTTGTTATCAAATATCGTGTTCGCTGAGGCAATCTATCGTCATTTTTCCACGTTGATGCCTACACTTTGTTCCTCCGATTGTGGTGGACATCGCGTCCATGATGATGGAATGAGCGTCGGCGGTCCTTCCTGTTCATTCTTCATGGCGACCCACCAACAAAGATACGCAGGCACAGTGTATTGACACCGAGAGAGAACAGTATCGTCAAGCAAGCACTCGAGCAACATGCCCCTACGGTAGATCCCCAAACGATACCACCCATCACCGTGAAGATCGCCTGCCCACCAAACAACAACCCGCCAGACAACAAGCTCGCTCCGTGACACACACGGAAGCGTCCAACACGAGAGAGAAAGCTACCACTAGGGCTTCGCCGTTGACAGGAAACTCAATTGACCCAGCACCTGTCCCGTCAGGAAAAAAAAAAAAAAACGCGTTTGTACGTTCTTCTTTCTCAGAATCCGCGGGGGGATGCGACTGGTTCTTCCTCCGCTCCGAACATCTCGTTCACGATGTTGGCAACGCTGATGCCTGGGCCGAGGTAGCTCGACTTGCGCGTCTTGATTGCATGGAAGAAAAGCGCGATCGCCTTTGTTTGCGTGCCGGAGACAGCAAAGGAAGAGAAAACGGGCGTTGGTCGTGAATGCATGCATGCGTGACGAGGGGAGCGGGAATCGGCGTGTGTAAGGAGGTCTGTCACGGTTTGATACGTAGACTGCGCCTTGCAGCACGCTTCCCAATCGGTTTGTTCAATATACAGTATTTTGCAACTGTGTCAAACCAATAGGAAAGCATAGCTATAGAAGTACTCTCATCGTTAGCGAGGCATTATGCATGCCTGCGTATTTCCGCACGCAGTCAGTCGTATCCAGCAAGGGCGTGATTGCCGGTGAATGCAAATGATCAGATTTCACGTTCTGCAGTAACGTCAACAGGCTGTGAGCTGTCAAAACATCAAACCGCAAGCTCGTCTCATTTCCGCTCGTTGCACGAGATACCACACGGTTTTCAAGGCCAGAAACCTGTCCAGCAAAATACGATGATGACGGCGATGATGGCGCTGAAACCGTCGTCTCGTCCGGAGATTTCCTTAAAACGCATCGGTTCGTTTGAACTTGACATCCCCTTTGAAGCTCGGTCCAAGAGATCTCATGCTAACTACGGCACCCAGGTTGTTACAGGATTCTTTACGGACCATCAAGCGAAAATCTCATCGCGTTTCTAGCCCGAACTCTCTACTTCCAGGTTCTCAACGTACGGTGCCTTCTGAACTTGGTCATCCACAGGAACGAAAAAAAACAGGCATCACCGGAGAGCAGAGACCGGGCTTCTGCCCACGCGCCCAATGGCTATATGACCAAGCTCCAACAATGAAGAAATCTCACAAAAAAAAAAAAAGAGCAACACCCTTTCGGGGGAGGCTTGATCAACACAGTACGAGCTCTCAACAAAAATTAGCCTCCACGTGACGCAGAAACACCACAAGGGCCAGGATCCTCGTCTGTGTGGCCCCCAGTACCAGGGCCAGACATGGGGAAGTAAAAAACGAAATCGGCCAGCTACGAATTCATTGTTAATCTACCTTAGATTAATTTCTATGGATAGAGACGGATTCGTTTTGTCACATATAAAAGTACTTCTATACACGTGTATGCAGACAATCACAAACAAGTTACTCGTTCAACAAATAAAGACAGCCGAATGTGCTCACCCGTTCGAAATATGAAAGGACAGCCGAATGTGTATATCCGTTCGAAATATGACAGGACAGCCGAATGTGTTGTAGTCTTTACCGTGAGTTGGGAGAAAACTCGGCAGAATACCGGGCGTACTTCGCAGTCCACGCACATTTTTCAAAGCAAGCAAAACATCCCGGATAAAGACAGAATCGTCCACGTTGGGGTTAGGGTTTGGGTCTGCTTGCCCCATCCGTGGTCCTCTTTTTTTTCGTACCTTACATTACAGTACTTGCCTAGGCAGTCCGCATATTTTAAGCCTATTTACGCCTTCACACTGAATAACACCAGTCACGCCGGCCGGTGCAATCCACAAGAAGCATCTGCAAAGTAAAACTTCAGAGAGCGAGCGCCGGCTCGAAATAGAGCGCCCGCTTGAAGCGGCAGTTCCAAAGCAACTGCCAGCCTCAAAATCGGCAGTTTGTTGGAGGTTGAAAGCGAGCGTAACCGAACCCACCTGGAAAACATTGGTAGAGCCAGGAAGGGCGTGCCAGTGTGCTTGGTCGGCTACCACGAAAAAGTGAGGCGGGTGCAGCACCTCGTTACGCGTCAGGAAAAATCTGCAGGCGGGGGAGGGAGATCGTGTCGCCATCCTGATTGTTCTACCATCCGGACTGTCCAGCCATCAACACTGTTCCACAAACAAGATTGTTTCGTAACATAGAACTGGCCCATCATCCGAATTGGGTTTTCATCTCGATTGCATCCCAATTTGGATATCATCACGATCGGTCCATAATACAGACTGTTTCACCATCCCGATTTTTTCAAAGTTCCGATTGTTCCAGCATCCCGACCGTTTCATCATCCCGATTGGTCTACCGTTCCGATCGCTCCATTATCCCGACTACTTCCCCATCCCGATCGATCTTTTATCCGGACTAGTCAATCATATGCCCGATTGTCTTTCATCCCGATTGGTCCGCCTTCCCCATTGGTCGAAGGTGCCGATTGGTACTCCATCCCTCTTGCTCTAACATCCCTCTTGCTCCACCATTCCGATTGGCCCATCATCCGATTCCTCGAGCATCCCCATGGTCTACAATATCGATTGGTCCTTTATCTGCCATCCCGATTGGTCCATTCTCCCGACTGTTTCACCATTCCGGTTGGTCCAGCACCCTAACTGTCCACCCGACCGATTGTTCCAGACGCACGGTTATTCCACAACTGCGAGACGGACGACCGATAATTCCAGCCAAACCTCGGGCACGGAGCAGTGTGCCGGGGAAGGGCAGGACGAACATCCGTTACAGGGGTGTGTCAAAACGCGTTTGACGGGTCAAAATGAGCCAAAAACATAAAAGAAGGATAGTATACTCTCCCATGATCCAAGAAGATGAGGCGACATGAGGCCCCCACACTCATCACAGGGCAGCATACCCATCCATTTACATGTAGCCAGCAGTTCGTTCGGAAGCCCAAAATGTTTGCCGACATGTCTCTCTGTAAAATCCTTCTGTTTCTTCCCAGCCCAGTCATGTTCGTTCATTTCTCTCTCGTTTTCGTAAAACGGACATTTCCCCACCTGCATGAATGCGCTCTTCGCACCCAGCGCCGCACTCATGCTTGAGCTTGTCTTCTACGTCAACCTTCCTTCCTAAATCTTCTACGCAGTCGACAAGGCAAGGTCCCCGACCCTAAACATAACTCCCGGGGGAAGGGGTACCTACGTGTGCGGGATAACTTTTATCGCATACCCGACGTGCGTACATGATATGCGGGAAAACGTTTACAGTACTGGGGTGGCCACAGTGCAGGTGCAAGGGATAGAGCCGGTGGAATCTGCTGACACAGATTCCAGCTGGTGCACTAAACCTATATATTCCTCGATCCAAATAAAATCACTGGACACACCCCTGTACGATAGCGACCCCAGTACTGCACCGCATACCCTTATTTTTTGTTTGGTATGTTGAGTTTTGGGACGCAGTATCATGGGGGGAGGAGGGGTGTTATCGTACGAGACCCACCTGCCGGGAAGGGCATCTTGGCTCGAGGGTGCTCTGTCCACGAAAAATTGCCTGGCGAAAGGCCTGTCCTCCTCCCAGTCCCTGGGCAAGAGCTTGTCGCTGCAGCACACGAACAGCTTCATCACGATCGCCGCGTCCGTCGGAAGGTCGGCGGCCCAGTCGCGGCCTGCCGGATACCTATTACATACACATATAATGGAGAATGTATACACATGCAAAGAGATGCAGCAGGGTCACAGCGGGGGGTGTACTCATAGCCATGCATGCCGTAGTCGAAAGACCATTGACCTCGCATCCCTCCAATGACGGCACGGGGCATGCCGGGTCCTCGTCGGACCAGGCTCTCACATCACCAGGCAAGGGCGGGAGCGGGAGTAGAAAAATACAGCAGTGCGGACCTGCAGCTAGCCCCAAACTTCCTGATACGCCAGGGCCAAGAATTCGGGAAGTTCTCGATTCGAACAAGCTACCTTCACTTTCCAAGATGGTCAGAAATTCAGAATTCTACTGAACGAGAACAGCAATCCCTCCCCAGGTGGTTACAAAACATACGAGTACGCCCCCCCCCCCCTCCCCCTCCCCCCCCCTCCCCAGGTGGTCAGAAATTTTACAAGTTAGAATTTTCTCAATAAGTTTCCTCACCCGCCTGCCATGGCGTAGTCGAAGGCGGACAAAGGCGGACATGAAGTCGTCCTCCGACGGCACGCTCAGTCCGAGATGGACAGAAATTTCAACGAATTTTCACACATATAACTTTCTAGGAATTTCCCTCACCCGCCTCCCCCGGCGTATTCGTTGGCTGACATGAAGTCGTCCTCCGACGGCACGCTCAGCCGGAGATGGTCAATTTCAACGAATTTTCACACATACTTGAGTATAACTTTCTAGGAATTTCCCTCACCCGCCTCCCCCGGCGTAGTCGAAGGCGGACATGAAATCGTCCTCGGACAGCACGCTCAGGCGGGACAGTACGTACGCGGGGTTTCCCCCGGCGGCGAACCCAGTGCCGGAGCCGGCGGTTACATGCAACGCCTCCTCCAACACCTGGAAACCCCAACGGGAACATAACAGAGGGGCAGAACGCCATGATTTCATTTGCTGATCTCTTGAGGCTATCTCTTGTGAAGTTGATGAACTGGTCGGGCTCGTAGTATTGTGTGTCCTCGTGGAAACCCCGAACGGGAACATAACAGAGAGGCAGAGGCTGTGAATTACGCATGTCTTTGGCAGCCTGTCACTTGTGGAGGAGATGAACTTGTGGTGTTCCTCACCCAACGGGAACACTGCAGAGACACAAAACGCGATAATTGCTGATCTGTTGAGACTATCAGTCGTGGAGGAGTTGCGTCCTTATTTAGCGAGATAAATACCTGGAAGAAACCCTAACATGAACATAACAGAGGGGCGAAAAGGTATGATATCAGGATTGGCATCTGTGGCTAATATACTCATAGCGCGGAAAGTATGCAATACCCAACTTGCCTGGGACTAAAACACAAGGCGTTGACCACAACACAACAAGGCGATGTAGGTACGTGTATTACATACGATTGCCTGGGAATAACGTGCCAAATAGCGCGTTGTATGCAAGGGTGTGTTGTAGAACTCCACTTGCCTGATACTCGCGGAAAAGGTTCGTCTGCTGACCGTCGTTCCCTTGCACGTAGAAGTCCCGGTCGGTGGAGAGCTAACATCAGGTATAGATGCGAGGATACAATCACACAGACAGGGAGGACGGACGGATTCGTTTCCATATTCATTTCGTACTTCCAAATAGCAATTGGTGGCCCACCAAAAGATCGACCGAAGACAAAAGCACTATTGTGATGAACGGTTCAGCACACACAGCAGTTCAGCGTTACACTGAAACCAAGTCCGGTGCCGTTTTGAACGGTTTCGGAGCAGGTTCGATCCAGGACAGCCCCGAAAAAAATTCCGGCACATACGCCATCGGTCGCACACAAGAGAAAGGGACGGGCGGACGGACGGATGCAGATGCACAATTGAGACCCTCAAAGACCGGTAGAAGCCCACAAGGCCCGTCATTGGCACACGTTAAAGGGCTTCGAAGTGGCGTTGATCCAGCGCATTTCCACTGACAACTTCGTTTCTTGGCTATCTGTTTGCTGTCCCGATAATCGTAGATGTGGCGACACGCAAACCAAATCGCAGCGATGACGGCAAGGATTGTACGAGTAGGTACTATGCAGCACCCGATACTCCCTCATCGACAGGGGACTCTGGAGTGGGTATATGATACAGCGGGACCCCCCCCCTTCGGAATCGCTTACACGCCGTGCCACTTAATGGTATCTCAGCCTTCAGTCGACCTTCTTTCCCCATTCTCCCTCTGAGACTGACCCCTGCAGCACCGCATCCGTACTTCGTACCTCAGTATCTGTTGTTTCTGTATGACACTAACCGCTGGAAAACACCAAACATGTACATACAGTGTTATTGTATAGGTCCCTGTTAAGTGCCGGCTGAATATTGCCAATGCCCGGTATAGTGCCGATATTCTCGGCGGGCACACACTCAATTTCCAATTCATTGTAAGTACTTTGAATATTGCCGGGAATTTTTGTGGGCACATACTGGCACTTTAACAGGGACCTCTATATTTCGAATGAGAGTATTGGGAGCTGCGAGAAAAAGCATGCAGCCCTGCCGGGGCGGGGAGGTCTCCAAACCGCCTTTTGACCACACAAACACACCCACGTAGCACCCAGTATCTCCGTAGATCAGTACTGTGTGCGGAATATTCCCAAACATGGGGCCGCTCCCCGATCTTTGCTGTTTGTGCGCTGCCGGTGTTTGCGAGGACCGGGGTCGCTGGGGTTGTTCACACTATTAGCACCAACCGCCCTAACCGCCTGACCAAGGCGTCAGTCTCAGTGCGGTTGAAAACACGAAACACTTCTAGATGCCATTCAATGGGACCCCGTGAGGGGGAGGCATGGGAGAGACAAATCTATTCTCCGGATCAAAAAGTAAACGGTGGTGTGTGTATGGGTCAACAGCAGCAACAGCAACAACGATCACCGTAGCACAGATTCAAACGTGGGGCGAAATTAGACAATCGCAACAGCAACAGCAACAGCAACAACAATATAGAGCAACAGCACCAACAACGATAACAAGCATCTACCGTATACGACACAAGATAACACACCCCCTGGACCGATTTTCAGAGCTCGATTACTCCACGACGAAGAGGATAAACGAAACGATACATTTTCGAAAAGCTCTCGACGAGACCGTTCCAACGCCGCTGTTTTCGGTGCTGTGACTCTCCTGTTGAGAATCGAGCTTTGAAAATCGGTCCAGGGGGTGCGTAATCCTGTGTCGTATACGGGATGTTAGGTGCACCTGTTGGGCCATGTCCCTCAGGGAGAGGTTCACGTGGGCGCGTGGAGAGCTCCGGGTGCGCAGCTGGGGTTGCCTGCATCACGGCAAGGGCAGCGTAGCAAAGGGATACGGCCAGAGGAGAAATGGAGACAAGCACTTCGAACAAAAGCACCGCGAACAACAAGCACCACCAACAACTAATGATGTCCGGAGTACCGCCGTAGGCCCTCTATAAGGCGGGATGTACAAGGCGGGTGCCCGCTATAGGGCGGGTGGAAATTGTCTGGCACAGATGGAACATTCAAGGCGGTAAATACATCGAATGGTGCGAGTGCCCTGTACAGGGCGGGTGAATCAGTCTGGCGCATACCCGCCTTATTGAGGGCCCACGACTGTATCGTTCAGATGCGAGAGAACGCATGGGATCGGTGATATCGCCCGGGGGGAAGGATAAGGAAGAATGCGGCCAGAGGAGGAATGGAGACGGGCACTTCGAACAACAGCGTCCAGGAAAACAAACACCACGCACAAAAAACGTTGCCGAAGGTCAACATGAAGAAAAGAATTCTGTTGCAAGCACTTCTACCAACAGCATCGAGGACAACAGACAACCACAATAGGGCGCCGGTTGCAATCATGGAACGAAAAACTTCCGGTTGCAAGAATCTCTACCAACAACACCGAAGGTAAACATGAAGGAGGGACAAGGGTGATCGACAGCAGTAACGTACCTGTGAACTTCCTGCCTCAGAATCTCCCGGGAAACACCTCGCTCTTCCAAAAGGCGACACACTTGCTCGAAGTGCCTCAGATATGTCCTGAGACAAAACCGTCAGTGGGTGGAGGGCGGGGTTCGGGGTGACAAAACATACGCTGATACGCCTTTGTGGGCCATGAAATGAGGCCAGGCCATTCAAGGGAAGGCGCTGTTGTGGGGCCGGGGACACAGCATACGCTGATATGTCCTAGTGAGCCATGACATGGGGCCGTTGAAGGGCAAAACGTTCTTGCGGGGGAGGGGGGCGGGAGACTACGCGCGTTGGAGCGTACCGCGACGCTTCACACAGTGTTTGGTGGCATGAAAAAGAGGAGGAATCTTCACACACTTGTTCGTAATCACTGCTCAAATTAGGGGGGACATGGAATGAAGCAGAGTCCCGCCTGAGAAAAAAACGAGCCGAAATCCATGTTGGTCTAGACGGCTGGGCGGGGGGAGGACCCGATCGATATGCGTGCCCCCCTATTGGAGCACGAAGGTAGGGGTGTCCGCACATACAAAGCGGACAGGACCGCAGGAAGAGCAACCGCGCACCGGTAGGGACAAACGGACGGCGGGGGTACGGTTGAATGTATCCTTCATTCTGCGTGGCCCCCGTACGCGTCGAGACAGAGAGACAGATCGTGGAATATGGAGCGGACAGGAGCGCAGGAATTGTATCAGAAGCGGTAGAAGATGGCTGGGGGACGGGGAATCAGTTCGAATGAGTCGTTCATTCCGAGAGGTCCCCTTAGGTGTCGATGCAGAGAGTCAAGTGTAGAGCGGACAGCACCGCAGGGACAGAAACAGCGCCCCCGCAGGTGTGGATAGTTGTGGGGGTTTCGGTTGAAAACAATCGTTCATTCTGCGTGGCGCCCTGAGGTGCTGAGATAGGATAGTCTGCATGATGGACGAGCACCGACGGTGCTACAATATGACTCGGGTAGACATCTCACCAACCGGCTGGACCGATGATCACAGCTCGACTACTCTGCAGCGAAAACGGCGGTGACGGTGCAGAACATGTGCGCGCTTGAACCGTGTCGTCGAGACAAGTCTATCCCGCAAACGTATCCCGATTTTCTTTTGGCGTATCCTCGTCATGAGGTGATCGAACCTTGAAAATCGTTCTTAAGCGGGGTGGAAAATCGGTCCAAGGGGGGGTGTTATCATACGCATGCAACCACGGAGGAGGAGACAAAAGACAAATGAGTGAGTTCTTACGACAACACGAAAAGGCTCCCCTACCCACCTCAAAAGGTCGACACATGTATGCAACAATACAACATGGGGTAAGAGAAACACACAAATGAGAGAGTGACAACGAGCAAAGACCCCCCCGCTCACCCCACAAGGCCAACGTACGGAATCTTACGCATGCAACAATGTGGGGCAAGAGACCAAATAGCCAAGGAGTGAAGGTCAACACGAAAAGACTCCCAGGCCGACGTGCGATATCTTACGCACGCAACCACGGGGGAAGAGACAAAGCAAGGGAGTGAGTTACGACTCCCCCGCTGAACGGCGGACGCACGCTATGTGGGGCAAGAGACCAAATAGCCAAGGAGTGAAGGTCAACACGAAAAGACTCCCAGGCCGACGTGCGATATCTTACGCACGCAACCACGGGGGAAGAGACAAAGCAAGGGAGTGAGTTACGACTCCCCCCCTGAACGGCCGACGCACGCTATCTTACGTATACAAACACAGGACAAACGAACGACAGCAAAGACTCCCTCGCTTACCTCATGAGGCCAACCATGTACGTCTTGACGTTCTTTGTGTAATCGTCGGTCTTGTCGGCGATCCCGAGGGAAACTAGCAGCCTGCGCGAGCAACCAGTGGAGGTGAAGATGGACCATCATCGCATTGCACCTCAACGGGTGTGAGAAAGATGGGTTTGCTTGTGCTCTTGAAGAGAGGCACAACAACAAAAATGCTCACGACGCCAACAAAAAATGTTTGCCCGACACGGGGAACAAGAGCCGTGGTCAGTAAGTCAGGGGGGTGAACAAATGACTTTTCGGAACAATAAATCAAAGAGCTTCGTGAAGGAATGTAGACCAACCGCACAAATACAGACCGGTCATCTAGAACGCTGTGAATTCATTGCTACTCTATCCCAGACTCGTATCCGTGGAAACACACAAAGTAACTCCACACGTCTGTATTCTGTGTATGTTCCCCTATCAGTCGTAGTCAACAACAGGCGAAGTGAATGATTTTTCCGATTTCGACGTGGTATTTTCAGAACCAACACCGTCACGGACAAAAAAGAACCATGGAAAAGGGACCGAACACAGCTTTGGTCTACGCGAAGAAAGTAAGTTTTCTAAGAAATAGGCCAAACCACAACGTAGACGATTCGACACCATATTCACGATGTTTGCTTACTTCGAAGAAAAAACTGCATAGACTTTTATGCCTACGCAAAGAAAGGAAGTATACCGCGGAAATACACCAAACCCCAACTCAGCCCATTCGATATATTTCCCAGTATGGTTGCTTACTGAGAAAAAACTGCGTACACTACTGGATAAGCGTTGTACTCACTGTTTTGCGCGTTCTTTGTCGGACTCGTCCTCCCTTCCACCGTGGCCCTCCTGAGCGGAGTCGCCCTGGTACACCTGGCACCACACAATAAAAATCGTCGTACACAAGAGAGGAAGAGCAGCGGCGTCGCCGTCGGCAGCGCTACATATTGCTTTTCTTCTGCACCATTACAATTAGCAAGGTTTTGATGCTTTGTGTGATACTCCTATTTCTCTTCCACTTTGGCTAGATCTTGATGTCAGGGAGAGTGCTTGCAGAAGAGCTCCAACATCAAACAACGCAACACACACGAGGGTATGCTGTTCATCTGGCACCACAGAACATAATCGACAGCCTGAGAGAGCACACGGAATCAAACGTAGCGTCGGCGTTGGCAGCCTTAAGCAGAACGCTTGGAGAAAGCCCCAACAAAAATAAACAAACTATACACGAGCTCCACCTGGTGCTACAGAAAAAAATCGATGCCCACACAGAGAAAGAGAGAACACAGGAGCGCGCTTCGAAACGAGGTTCAACAAAAATAAGCAACGTCAAGAGCGGGTGCTGTCCAGACGTCAACGGATCAGACCTTGACCTGCGAGATACAAGCTGTGGTCTTGCCAAGCTGCCTGCTCCTAAATTATTCATATTGCGTCACCCATTGGATGACGCTTGTGCTCTCAAAGGAGCCCACTTTGCTTCAGGTGTAGAGGGGAGAGTGGAACGGTCATTTTTGCGAAAACATCAACCAACTTACATCATGCCCAAACCACCCACCGTCATGGCCAAACCGACCAACATCACACGCTACCGCTACGTGTAAAAAACTCGCATTATTTCCTCTGTAGCCCCGAACCATCAGCACACACGAAGAAAAGCCCCACAGTTGTTACCGGCATGTGGAAAGAACAAAAGTTAAACGCCACACCTCACATGGACCAAATCATCAGCACACACGAAATCAACGTATTAATTTACCAGCACGTAATAAAAGACAAAAAGAAACAAAAACGAAACACCATGTGCATACGTCACATGACCAAACCATCAGCACACACGAAATCAACGCTACACGCTACCGGCACGTCGTGAAAAAAATCAAACCAGGCAGGTACACAACACAAAAAAAATAGCAAGGGTGTGTTCGGAAAGGTTACTACTAGGCATACGCGGTACCGCCGGTATTTACCATACCGAGCGTCTCGGTATACTTCGGTACTTTTTCAGTACCTTACCGAACATCTCGGTATAATTCGGTACTTTTTCAACACCTTACCGAAAACCTATGTATACTTCGGAACTTTTCAGTACCTTACCGAAAATATCGGTATACCCTCGACAAATACCGAGGGTACCGGTACATGCCTCGGTACTATGTCAATACCTTACCGAAATTCTCGGTGCACTTCGGTACGTTTTCAATACCTTACCAAAATTCACGGTATACTTCGGAACATTTTCAATACCTTACCGGAATTCTCGGTAAGCTTCGGTACTTCGTCAATACGTTACCGAACCACCCTTGAAAAATAGGCCCAAAAAAAAAAAGGGCACGAACAATGAAAAGGCACGTGAAAAAGAGAACTGTGCCATACCTCATACTCCCAAGCACGACCACTCCCACCACCGGCGCCGCCGCCGCCCGCCCAACCTCCGGCGTCGCCCCACTGCAGGGTGTTGCCGTAGTAGCCACCGATACCAACCCCCCGCCCTTGGATCGCACCCCCCCCAAGCGCTAGCGCCTGAGCCCCTCCTGTGCCCAGGGCCACAGCGAACCCCCCCGGCCCTAGGCCCTGACCAGTCGCGTACCCCCCGCTGTTCGCCTGAAGGAAGGGGCACAGGCGAAAGGGGGGGGGAGGGGGCGTACTCTTATGTTTTGCGTGCCTTACCGATTAGACCATTGACCACGCGCCCTCGAGAGCACGGTGCGATTGGGGGGGAGATGGCTGGGGCTAGGTTTTGGCTTGGGACGCAGGGTGCGTCCCCAGCAGAATATCGCGATTCAGCTTCAGCACCAGCAGTAGCAGTAACAACACCTCACCAGATGCAACAGCAGCAACAAGCGGCAGCGCATGCAACACCGACGCCCCTTAGAGTACAAAATGGAACAACTTCAGTATTCCATCTGTGCCAGTCGATTTCACCAGCAATATAGCGGGCAACCGACAACCTTTAGAGTATGAAACAACTTTGAATATTCCATCTGTGCCAGACGATTTCACCAGCAACATATCGGCCAACTTGCAAGAAACAACATATTCCATCTGTGCCAGATGACAATATTCTACCGGCATAATGCCGGGACCACTGCCGTGTACAGGATCTACGAAAAATCGCGTGAACTCGGAACGGTTGCATACCTGTGAAGCAGGGTCTGCTGGCGCAGGCGTGACGTGTCTCTCATCGTAGACCTAAAGCAGCGTGGGGTGCGGTTAGGGACAAGGGTTAGCCTAAGAGGGACCGCCTTCGCGAGAAAATAAGTTGACGAGAAAAGAGAACAGGGGCGGGGGGGGCCACGCAGACCCTACATACCCAACCCAACTTCCCCGATTGCAAGCCTTATCCAGTATGTCTAGTGAATGAAAAGAGACGGTAAAGGCTGTGAGCAGCATGGAGGGTAGGACCGTCTCGAAATATTCCTTTCCCGCCGAGCCCCTCGAGTGTTGTATACACAGTATACTGTCTAGGGGGTAAGTAGGCATGTGACCACCGCAGGGAATCGACCGCGTCAAGGTTTCACGGTTGTAGTACGGACAGAAGAAGGTACTGGATGAAAAGAACGGAACGATTTACCGTACATGACACAAGATAACACACCCCCTTGACCAATTTTCGAAGCTCGATTTCTCAACTGCAGGAACAGTCACAGCGCCGAAAACGGCGGCATTGAAACCGTCTCGTCGAGAGCTTTTCGAAAATGTATCGTTTCGTTTATCCTCTTCGTCGTGGAGTAATCGAGCTTCGAAAATCGGTCCAGGCGGTGTGTTATCTTGTGTCATATACCGTATTCACGGCGTAGGGAGAACGATAGAGATCGGCTTGAGCAAGAGCATGCAAATTGGAACGTGTTGTCGACGTCACCACTAGCAGCCGGCGGGGTGGGGCGGTCTCAAAGACTTTGGTACTTCTTTTGCAGGGGATTTTCAATTGTTCACGGTGCAATGGTCTTGCTCCAGCGTCCCCGAATACACAACTTGATTCATCAAGTGGTATTGCTCAGGGATCCCTTTCCGGAGAAAGACGATAATCGGCTTTGCACAGTGTCCAGATTTCAACATCTTGTCGGGCGACAACACGCTGAAATTTGGACAGTGCGTAAAGCCGATCATTGTTTTTCTCCCTGCCGTGAGTTCTCGAAGACACTCGCCACAAAGGCCAGTGTGTTTGAGTCCCACGCCCACGGCAACGCGTTACAATTTGGACACTGCTGTGCAAAGCCGATCACTGTCTTACGAAAACACGTTGAAATTTGCACACTTTGTAAAGTCGATCATTCTCTTTCTCCCTACCGCGACAACACGTTGAAATTTTGGACACTGCTGAGCAAAGCCGATCACTGTCTTCTGCCCTGCTGTACCGTGAACAATCGAAGACACCGGGGAAAACATTTCAACGCTTTCGACGTGGCCCCACCCTCCCTGCTGCTAGCGTCGACGTCTGCCCCGACAGGCAAACGCCGTCATGCCATTTTTGTGCCGAATCTGGCTTCGTTTGTATCTAGCGGGGTGCCTCGATCCTTTCTTGTGCAAATATTTGGATACGCGCTTCGACCTATTGTTGTTCCGGTTTCGGAATAATTTGTAGAGGGGTGCTTCGGTCCATATTGCGCCGAATTTGGATTCGCTTGCAGAGGGGCACTTCGTTCCATTCTTGTCCCGAATACGGGTTCGTTTGCCTTATGCAATAGCAACAGGGCCGACAGCACCAAACGCCGAGCCGGCATACTGCAGATTGGTAGCAAGTGGCTCAGCGAACCATCCCCCGTAGGGTTGGTGCGAGCGTGCTGCGAACCAGGCTCGTGAGAGCCGGCGAGCTTGGTGGGCGAGGCCGGAACGGCGCCGCCCTTACTTCCATGTCGAGCGACGCTGGTCTTGGCCGCGGCTGCTGCTTTGGCCTGCTCTGCACACGCGGCCTGGCGCTCTCGTGCCTGCTTTTGGCGCTGTAGGAGCCGCCTGATTTATACTCCCACACGGATGCTCTCCGATTTTTNCTCGCTCTACAATACGGAGCTATGGACGAAGCCGTCCCCGCATCGTCCACCAAGCTAGACGGCTCTCGAGAACCTGGTTCGCAGCAGGCTCGCACCTACCCTTCGGGGTATGCTTCGCTGATCCACTCGCTCACCGATCCTACGGGATTTGGTTCGATCCTCCCAAGGGTTCGGTGCGGAGCCTCCGGTTGCCCGTCCTTCGGGATTTTGGCTCGCAGCACATGGCGCTCGCTAACCGGCTCGCTCGAATGACCTTGGTTCTGAGCCCCAGCACGCCGGCCCTCCGGGGTACGGTATGCCATCATGGCGGCAAGGGCTGTCGTTACACCCACCGCTGTCCATCGCTAGGGGTGTGGCTATGTGTCACCGCCTCAGGCCTTCCCGTCCTACAGCCAGATGCCGCAAGGATCGCCGGACCTGAGCCTTAAACTTGGGGGGGGGGGCGTACTCTTATGTTTTGCATGCCTTCGCGGATAGACCATTGACCACGCGTCCTCGAGAGGACAGAGCATTGTTCCCGCAGCACCGATCACCGATGGCCAATCGTTCCTTTCTACTTTGCCAAAGGTGGCTCAAAAATGTCTTCCCTAGTCTGTCTATCCTAACGATATCCCTTCCCGCCTTTTCAACCCACCTCCTATGCCCCAGTACAGCTACCGTCCTTTCCTCTCTATTCCATGCCTCAAACATCTCCCTGTACGTTCCATCTATTTTTCCCAGCTCAGTCACGTACACTTCCCTCTCCTTCTTGTACAACGGACATTCCGCGACTACATGAACACGGTCTTCGCATTCGAAGCCGCAATCACATTTGAACTCGTCGTCTTCCTCGTCTACCGTCCTATGTCTTCGTCGACGTTCTCGAAGGCCTATGTCCCCGGTCCTGAATTTGACCTCAAGCTTTGTCCCTGACTCCATTGGTCCATGTGGGTCATATTTGCACCCTATTCCTTCTTTCAACATTCCGTACACTTCTAGACCCTCCTTATCCTTGGATTCTTTCCTCAGATTCTGTTTATCCCTCTCGGCACAAGCCACAGATATCTTCTTCTTGAACCCCTTTAGATCCTCCGTTTCCAGCGTTTCATCTTCGTCGATGTCGAGCCCCTTCCATACGTCCTCTACAACCTTGACCCATTCCGTGGGTTGTCTAAACTTCTTTTTGTTTGCCCACTTCGCCTCCCATACAATTCTCGGCAACCTCTCCTCTCCCATCCCGCACATGCGATACTGCCAGGTCAGCTTCCTCGCGTCTCTTCCCGACCGTAGGGATTGGATCCCCAATTCTGCCCTCACGGCTGCATTACTTGTGCGCGTGGAGCATCCTAGGATGATTTTCGCTGCTTTCATCTGCGCCGCCTCGAGTTCTTTCACTACCTTCTTATTTCCTTCCCATACTTCTCCGGCGTACTCTAGCGGCGGTACGATTACGCTCTTCAAAACCGTCAATTTGATGCGTGTATCGAGGTGCCGGTTTGCGAGTATTGGGTGCAGCTTCCCTGCTCGTGCTTTGCCCTTTTCCGCTACCTTGGACATGTGTACAATCCACGAGCAGTCTCTTGCGATCTCTACTCCGAGACATGAATACTGGTCCAATACTGCAATCTCCTCGATCCCCCACTTCCATCTACTTTGTTCAACTGGTTCCTCCTTGTTCTCGTTGTATACCATGACGGCACTCTTCTGAACGTTGGCAGACAATCTCCACGTATCAGTAAACTTCTTCGCCGCGTCAATTTGCAGTTGCAGTCCCTCAGGGGAGTCCGACATACCGACAAAATCATCCGCAAACAGCACTCCTGACACCGACGTTTCCGTGTCGCCTACTTTTACTCCCTTCCGGACTGCCTTAAGCTTGGGGACGAGTGGTTCTGTTGCGTGCCTGTTGCGAATTTGGCGCACGTCCACTACTCCTCCCCCGGCAAACCTTAGGTCGACGGTTACCGAGGCTGCTACAGCATTGCTGGCGTTGTTGCATAAGGCGGAGAAACCAACGTCACTCTCCGCGAATTCCTGCAGCGCGTCGCTCACGACCCGACGCCGGATATGTCGTTGACGGATAATTAAACAAATCTCCTCCATGGTCTCAGGGGACGTTGTGCCAACCAAAACGGCTGCCGCCAGGAGCACGTCAACTGGTACCGGCCGCCCAAGACAATACCAACGACCTTCGGTGCTTTCGCGGCATTCGCCAGCAGAACGTTGACTTCCCAGTGGTCTCCCGCAGCAAGAGTGAAAAAGGAACAAGGGAATCACAGCAGAAGCTGTTCCCAAAGCCGTGGCAGCCGAGGTCAGGGTAGCGGCCGGGGCTTTCCTCCGGCAACCGCGGTTGTGGCCGCACGGATGGTCGGGGTCAACACACCGAGCACCGTCAACGCGCGAGGCTCGCGCGGTATCACGGTCCTCCGCAGCGAGCGAAAGCGATACATCGGCATCAGTTTCCACGAGCAGCTCTACGAAAACGCACCGTGGAAAACGGACGGGGCAAAAGCTGTCAGAAGCCAAGGGCGATAAGTCCGGGTTTCGCAGCTGCTTGCGCGCAAGCCCGCGGCAGCCAACAGCTCCGGCACAGGGGACACATCCCACGGCTGCCACCGTAGATCGCAGGAGCAGCAGCAGCGAAGGCTATCAGGAACCGCCCCATGAGGATCATTCACCGGAGGACATACCGTAGGTTGCATAAAGGTATCAAACTCCCTGGGTCGATGTTCGAAGCTCGACATCTCGGTAGGAAAAAGTGGAAACGGTGCCCAAGATGGCGGCGTTGTAACCGTCCCGTGTCGAGAATTTTCCGATAACGCATCGGGTGATTCATACATCCTCTTCGTCGTGGAGTAATCGAGCTTTGCAAATCGGTTCAGGGGGTATGCCATCTTACGTATGCAACCTACGGTACCTGTCCCACCTACCCCGCACCAAGTGGAGGCGCAAGTGGACCAACCTCTGGCCGCACGACGTGAGGACAGGCAAGTACCGTAGGTTGCGTAAGATATCACACCCCCTGGACAAATTTTCAAAGCTCGATTGGTACACGATGAGGAGCATGCCGAAATTGAAGTATACGTCATCGAAAAGCTCTCGACGAGACGGTTCCACCGCCGCCATCTTCGTCACCGTCACCACTTTTCCTGCCGAGATATCAAGCTTCGAAAACCGGTCCAGGGAGTGTGATATCTTACGCAACCTACGGTACCTTGGTTGGTCGATGTTCCAGCCACCGATCACTCATTGCTGTCACGCAACAGTTCATTCGTAGGCCATAGCACTCAACCGCTGTCGTCAACGACAGCTCGTGCTCGCACGGCAGAGATGAAAATGCCGAAGCCCTTGCAGCTTGTGCGCGAGTCCGAGAGATCAGCGCCAAATACATCAAGACGAACTTTGGGGATGTTCGCATCCAACCAACCATCCCAAGGCCGGCAAACCTTCAACAGGCAATGCCGCAGTTGCTAGACGCTATTCAGGCCGCAGCCTTAGATATCTTGCAACAGCCTGCGCCTTTCATCGATATTGACAAATCCAGTACGTGGATTCGCGGGCGGGAAAACCCGCTGAAGACAGCCATCAACAGGGTGACCCCAGTAGCTAAATAAATGGCATGATTGTGCAGGTGATTCAGCGTATGGACGACGCTATAAACGGAGGAGAAGCTTTCACACAATTTCATCGTCTGATCGCGTCCCACTTCAGGCATGAAGCCCGTGCAGACGCCTTGACAATGCTGAACATGTTCAGCATACCCAAGGGAACTACTTTTGGAGAATTTTTGCGAGGGAAAGTACCGTACTGCCGTGAACAACGTCACGCACTCCCAAGGTATTTTTAGCCTAAACGAGACTTGGATTGTCGGGATCACACGTATCATGATCAACGACGAGTTTTCTGTGATGATGTCTGACCGTTTTCCGGTTGCAACGAGTACCGCTGCTGAGCCGTTACAATAGCCTGGATAAAATGTGGCGAATGCGGAATTAGTTCGCGACCTCTAAGGTAAACGCTCAGAATGGCACGCAAAATGCTACCTTCTCGCTTACCGGATTTCCGTTACATTCGCACAGTTGTAGTCATTCTCAAGGTCGTTCGGCGACGCAATCTTGGAGGCTCTTAGGGATTTCGCACGAGGTCGGTCATGCGTGAAAAGGCAGAGCCAATTCATGACGTGTCTCGTGATAGCTACGAATGCTAGCCTCTGGCCTCCGACGAACATCGGGAGACAGTGAATGATGTTGTTTCCAACGGTTTCAAACGACCACTGCCCCCCTTTGACACCGCTCCTGAGGAGTAAAGCCGACCGCGCACAAGCAGCGTTCAACGATATCTGGTCACTCTGTCAAAAACTCTGCACAACCTTTGACCAACGTTAGTGATGTACTGAACCCAGATTTAGGCGCACTGTCCGGTGGCGGACGACACCTTTCGCCTGTGGCAAGAGCGGGATCTCACTATTTTTTTTTTCTTGTCTTCACTTCAAATCAGCGCTCACAGCACTAGTGCCGTTTACTCCAACCCGTAGTCACAAAGAAGAGCCCCTCTCTACCCTCCCCTCCTGCAGTACTTTGCCTTCGATTTTTAACGCGAGAACAGTTCAGCACTCCCTTCCCTGTGTGTACCCACGAACTAGCGCTATCCACTAGGCCAGGAGCGGAAGCGAGAGAAAAACTCACTTTGCAAAAAAAGCTCGCTAACACCGGGATTCGAACCCCTGACCTGACCTCCAGAAGGTTTCGGGGATAACAACAAGACCACCGGGGCGACTATACGCATTAGCAGAGAGCGCACAACGCTTGCTTACTGTTTGGATGGCGAAGGCAGTTCCATCCTTGGGTGCAAGTGCAACGCTGCCTTCCCACCTGAGCCGTCTCTTGTCAATAATCCTTATCAATTGTCTCCTAGACTCTGAGGGGATCTTTATTGGGGCTTTTAGACACACAAGTGGCCGGAGCGTGTTTGGAAAACGGGGCACAAACAGGAGCCTTTCAAGATATTCCTCTAGAGGGAAAGCGAGACCTTCCAACCCAATCCCTAGGTTGCCTGGTGCCTCCTCCCATCGGTTGGCTTTAAGTTCTTGTGGTTAGGGGGTGGGGTCTGCGTGCCCCCTCCATGTTCTTTTGCCTCAAAAGTTTTTCGACTGAGTAACCACGTTGGAAAAAGTCAGGGTGAAGGTGGGGAAAAGGTCCGCGTGCCCCTTCCATGTTCTATTTCCTCGTGAGCTTCTCGACTGAGTACACACGTTGGAAAAAGTGAGGGAAAGGATAGGGCAAGGGTCCGCGTGCCCCCTCCATGTCCTTTTTCCTCACAAACTTGGTTCCTGGCGAAGGCGGTCCCTCCCTCGTTGTCTGGAAATGAAGAGATGTGGTCATCACGCGACTTCGAGTCGATGGGGTCTTGCAGTTGGTATACCCTAGGTTGTATAACATATCGCACCCCCTGGACCGATTTCCGGAGCTCGATTACTCCACGACCAAGAGAATGCCGAAACTTAACTACCACATGTTTTCGGAAAGCGCTCGACGAGACGGTTCCGATGCCGCCTTTTTCGGCGCCGTCGCTGCCTCTCCTGCCGAGAAATCGAGCTTCGAAAAACGGTTCAGGGGGTGTGATATCTTACGTATCTAACCTACGGTAGTTGGCGAAGAGTGAACCCTCAGTTTCTTTCAAATGCGAACACCAAAGATTATTGGAATGGTGGAGCGTCCTATTCAACACCCCGAACAGCAATCTTTCGTGAGCCCTTAGCTACTTCATACCAACCCTAGTGAAACAGCAACCTAATTCCCTACCCACCATTCCCCTTGTACCGCCCCTACCGTAACAGCAACCGATTCCACTACCCCCGACTCACTCCAGAACACCACCGCTATGAATCCATTTCATTACCCCCACTCGTTTCAAACCGCCCATATGGAAACAGCAACTCATTTCACTACGCCTGATCACTCCGTAACACCCGTACGTAACAGCGAGATACTTACACTACCCTCCGCAAAAGGTAACCCACTTCGTTCACCCCGAGTCACTTCATACGAACCCTCCTGTAACAGCAACCCGGTTCATTGTTCATGGGGTCGCTGAAGAACACTCCCAACAGCAGGCGGCCCTTCCTCTCCTACAGTCCTGCATTCCCCTATGCGCCGCATTCCCGCACGGCCCGGAGTCACTTCACATCACCCCCGACGGCAACCCAATGATCTCCACTGAACTTCACAACACTCGACAGCTACTCATTTCCCATCTCAACACCTTAACCCTGCGACAAGACCATGCACGTCACACGTTCCCCTTTACTCTACATAGGTTTCCAAACGCCATGCTCCAAGGAAACAAGTTGACCTTCAATGGGGAATCCAAACGGTATGATACAGTCACACCTTCACTTCACCTTGATGCGAGTTTCCAAACGGCATGTTACGATGATGCACAGGTTCAAATTAAGGTCTCCAAACGGGATAAACGATTCAAGCACACGTCCACCTCACCTTGATGAGTTTTCCAAATGACATGAAATGCGTTACACCTCGACACCTTGCCATCATGTGATTTCCAAGCGGCGTGTTAAACACGTTACCCTTCATGGCGTCCCCGACGGATCATGACAAATGTTACACCTGGATAAGGTTCACCTCGATGAGGCCCACCATACCTTCATAGGTCACCGGACAGCATATTACTCATGACGTCCCCAATGGGCCATGATAAATGTTACAGCTCCATGAGTTCCACCATACCTTCATGAGGTCCCCAACGTCCTGAGGACGTACAGCGATTGCTCTCCTTCCGGCCTTAGCCACCTCCGACGGAGTAAGGCGGGCCGCAGAACCACACCCTCCTCCTTGGCCGCCCCACCTTTTTTCGATTATTATTATTGGAAAAATGGGCATGGTTTGGTGAATGGTACATTTGGTTCAGGTTCCAATTCATTCAGGGTAAGGATCGCCGCGGAGCCAACCCCTCTCTCCTCCATTGCCGGCCCAGCTTCTTTTTCATATACGGAAGCGAGAAAAAAAAGAAGAAAAAGAAAACTCCTGCTAGCCAAAAAACAGAGAGCAAAAGAATGAGAACCCGGCCTAATAGTATTCTATCTTACCTGTTGGAATCTTCCGGGGAGAAAAGCCTCCTCTCGCTGGGAGTGCCCCTGGCGGGGGTGACGTGGGTTACAGCAGCACCCCCACCCCCTCCTCCGGCCTGATGCTGCGGAGTAGAGGTCGCGTTTCTCACGGCGGACCGGCTGCGAAGGCTGCTCGCAAAAACAAAAAAAAAGAGAGAGAGAACGAAAAACAGGAGAGAGCACAAAGTAAAATAGTGCGGACCGCCTTCACGAGATTAATAACTTTTTGAGGAAGTAGAACAGGGACGGGTGGCGCAAACCCCATCCCTAACCGAAATCGTCACCCAAATTCCCCGATCGTATGCTTTATTTATCCAACATGTTGACGTAATCGAAAAAGCCGACGAAGGCTACTGATAATTGCAGCCCGGTTCCTTCGATGTTTTACCACAGTGTTCGGTCACAGCAGACTCATGAACCGTGAGAAGTGTGTTCGCTGGAACGCCAAGCACATTTGTAATCGGTCCGTTATTGCAAGAGAGACAGCCAATCAATAAAGCCGTCGAAGATACCAAAAAATAAAAAAGACGAAACATGGTTGCCTGGGTCCTTGAATTTTTCGGTTGGCTGAAGCGAGCACCTTTTCGGGTGTGGTTGCCCTGTTACCGCGTCCGCGTCAGTTGGTACTACTGAGCAGAAGACTGGACATGGCTTCTAACGTGAAGACAGCATCAACGCCGCAGTTGGAGGTACGGGTGTTCGAAGGTACTGCGCAGATACCCGAACATATAACACCACAACGACGAAAACACCAACGGTAACAACAGAAATACCAACGGCAACAACAGAAATACCAACGGCAACAACAGAAATACCAACGGCAACAACAGAAATACCAACGGCAACAACAGAAATACCAACAGCAACACCACCACCACCATCAACAGCAACACCTTGTTAGGCGCTTCCCCATCATGCTCGAGGACGCGTGGTCAATGGTCTAATCGCGAAGGCATGCAAAACATAGGAGTACGCCCCCCCCCCCCCCCCCCCCCCCCCCCCCCCCCCCCCCCCCCCCCCCCCCCCCCCCCCCCCCCCCNATAGGACATCAAAATCTGGGCACAATCGAGCATATTTGACCGATTTCAGCATAATTGAATCGGCCGAAAGACGCACCTACAAGAAATGAGGGCATTTTCTCGGGCAGTATTGGCCCAAGAACCAGCAAACTCTGCATTGTTGAAAGAAAGAAGAAAACAACGCGTAAAATTTCGACAGAATGAAGAACATTGGGAAGGCCCTACACATCACCAAACACCTCGTGGACCGGAGCACTTCGGGGGTAGTCATCGCGGTCCCCGCCCTCACGTCACCCCCTCCCCCTCCCCCCACGAAAAGCCCCCCAGCCAACGCGAAACCCCTGTCGAAACGGCGAGGAGTCGTCGCAGCCGACTCTGCCAAGGGAATGCCGACCAGCCGGGCGATGTTGGGGGGCAGCCGAGCCAGGGAAGCCATGTTCCATCTGCTGAGAAATGGGGGGGTACCGGTTGGGGGGGAGGGGGGGGGGGGGG
>CACKRE030004450.1:29433-43974 GCA_902602495.3 Ectocarpus sp. CCAP 1310/34
ATTCCGTGGGGGAAGGGGGGGTGTACTCACAGTCGTGCATGCCGTAGTCGTTAGACCATTGACCTCGCATCCCTACAAAGCCGGGACGGAGCACGTCGGGTTCTCACCGGACCAGGCTCTCACATCACCAAGCGCGAAGCGCCGTGAGGTGTTCGGCGAGTCGCATGAAGGGTGCGCTGCATCCTGCTAAGGGTGTTCGGCATCTTGTGCTTACTTCCTTGCGTACGAATGACAGCTGCGGATGACTTCATCTATTCTCTGGTGCTTTCACTGCCAGAGACAGTTATAAGCACTGGGTAACTGCCGCGAGAGTGCTTGACCAAATAAACACAACGTGGTGCGATCAACCCCCTTGCGCAGAGTGAGGCTTCTCCACCCCGCACAACATGATCTACTCGACCACCATTTATGGGGCACTGAGACTGACGTTATTTCATTATTTAGCAAGTTGGCCCAGTCCATGCTAGCACTAAACACACGAACACACACAAGGATTCCTCTATTTCTACCGTTTCTGTCTTTTATCCGGAGAGTAGCTTAGCCTTCCCCCATGACACCCCCTCACGGGGTCCCAGTTCATGACATTTTGAAGGGTTGTGTGTTTTCAACCCCACCGGGACTGACGGCTTTTCATTGGTCTGCCGGATAGCGCGGTCGATGCAAAAGATAGAAGACAAATACACACATACACGGTTAAGCGCGGTCGATGCTACTAAGAAATGCCCCCTCGCCCAGAGCCTGGTCCGGCGAGAACCCGGCGTGCTCCGTCCCGGCTTTGTAGGGATGCGACGTCAACGATCTAATGACTACGGCATGCTCGACTATGAGTACATCCTCCGTCCCCCTGGCGCGCATCACACTTACCCAGGCCGGTTGCCTAGAGAGCGGGCGACGAGATATCGGGAGACGGCCATGCAGAGGGACAAAAACCCCGGGCAGCCGAAGACAATCCAGGCGAACCATCTCTCCGGACTGTCCACGATACGCCTGCTCAAAGACTGGAAACCCGAAGCGAAAGTTAAAAAAAAATGATATCCGATCCTCTAACGCATGTATGTGTAGATTTTACAGTAAGTTAGAGTATCGGACACGATCGAACTAAAAATTTGAGGCCGATCCTCTTAACCAAAAAAAAAGTTGTGGGGCACGTTTGCATGTGTATGTGTGAAGCCACCAATCCGGGCGGGTCCGCGCCTGCTCAAAGACTGGAAACCCGAAGCGAAAGTTAACAAAAACAATTAAGATGTAGTGCACGTTTGCATGTGTATGTGTGAAGGCATCAATCCGGGCGGAATACGCCTGCTCAAAGACTGGAAACCCGAAGCGAAAGTTAGCAACAACAACTAAGATGTAGTGCACGTTTGCATGTGTATGTGTGAAGCCACCAATCCGGGCGGAATACGCCTGCTCAAAGACTGGAAACCCGAAGCGAAAGTTAGCAACAACAACTAAGATGTAGTGCACGTTTGCATGTGTATGTGTGAAGCCACCAATCCGGGCGGAATACGCCTGCTCAAAGACTGGAAACCCGAAGCGAAAGTTAGCAACAACAACTAAGATGCAGTGCACGTTTGCATTTGTATGTGTGAAGCCACCAATCCGGGCGGTCCACGCCTGCTCAATGATAGGAAAACCCGTCGCAAAAAAAAAAGGTGCAAGATACTTGTGAGTTCTAATCCGTTAGTGGTTCCGCCAGAAGGTAGGTCGCCTTGTAGAATACCGGTGACACAGGCGGGATGTGCAAGGTGTTCCAAACTCTGAATAGATATATTGCCGGTTGCTCGCGGCAACGTCGGGTCAACGGGGCTGACACCCACCGGAATCATGGTAGGATTGGCCACTAAAACTGCTGTGGTGCACATGTCGACGCGTTATGTGCAGGGAAATGGACAAAAGTGGGTATCCCCCGCCATTCTCGGACAAAAGCGGGTAAAATCCATAATGACACCTGGGCAACGTAGCCAAGGACCATACCCAGCACGGGCATCGATTTTTTTCCACTTTCAGGCACACTTTTGACCCTAACACCGCCGCGGCGCGCAAGGCCTCACCAGAGGGCCCACTTCTGTCCGACGTCGTGGTGGGCATACCCAGCGGCGTCTACTATTCTTTCCATGCGGCCACTCGTGTCTTTTTTGTTACCCGTTCTAGTTTCATGTGCTCACTCATGTCTTGTTTTTTACCCGTTCTTGTCCAAATTGTACCCACTTGTGTCCACTTCCGGACAGCGGAAACCGAGCGGAAATCGACCTCCACGCCACCGCACGGCAGAACATCGAATACCCTCGGAACGTCTCAGAACCTCCCAACACCGATCCATGTATCCATGTATCCATGTCTGCCGACTGCGGACCGACGGCGGAGGGACATGTCAGAAACATGCCAGACCCGTTCGGTACCGGCAAATTCCCGGCACGGGAAGATACCCGCGGTAAGCCCGGCAAGCAGCGCACTAACGGCACGCCACAAACAAATGCGTGACACACAACGGACAACGAAACCAACGGGTCGCGCATACAGCAACACAGCACACACGCGCCACACACACACATACAAAAAGGTCGGATCACAGGAAACGTCAAGGAAGAGGGAGTAGGTCCGCTTGGAGGAAGTGAAGGGCAAGGGAGATTTGTCGCGGCTGACAACCCAAGGACTGTCGGCAGATGAGCGAATGTTGCCTGACTTTTATCGGGAGGCAATCGGTCGCTTGCTGTGGAGCCACGATCGAACTGAATGTGACGCAGGCAAGAAACGGCTGCCAGACACCAATCCCTGGTCTGCACGAGGACCGGTGCCTCAACCTTCCTGCAAAACAGGATGCTTGGTGTGATGTTGAAGACACACGCCAGTCGCTGTGTAAGACTCTTCCCCTTTTACCACAGGCACTGGTATGGGAAAGGGGCTATGCAAGATGGATTTGGTAATCCCCCAGATTACACGCAGGAGAACTCTGCACCAAGTCCGTTCTTGTAGATGCAACAATCGTCAACCCATCCGCAGGTCGGAGCATCGACAAGTCGATCCAAAAGCCAGGATCCGCCCTCGAAGATCGAGCTGCAAGTAAGGCAAATCACTAGAATGCGGAATCTTTCAACCCGTCTAGACCTACCCTCGTTTCTACTGATTTTTCAAGGTACGGTGGTCTTAGGAAAGGCACATATCGGCTTATCGTAGCCATCGCCAACTACTTGGCATGTGAAGCCTTCTGCAAGGATGATTTCGACGACGAAACAACCTTGCTTCGCCTAAAGGTTTTTCATACCAATAGGATTCGGAGACGGTTTACCTTCGAACTGGCTCGTTTCCTATCCATACGAACTAGTGATGTTTCAAAACGTCATGGACTACTGATGGATCGAATCCCACCCCAACCGACAGGTTGGGATCTCGGTAGTAGTGCAGAAAAAAACGACCAGGATGGCAATGAGGGGAATTCGTTTGGCAGTGATGAAGGAGAAAGAGAGGGAACGGGAGGAGGACAAGACGAGACCGAAGCAGCAGTCGAGGAGGGAACCATGGCGCGGAAGTGAGCAACAGTTTCCAGCCGGATGAACTTCCCCACAACGAAAGACGCAGGGCCAGGGAAGAACTGCCAAATAATTTTTGTCAGCATGATGATGAGAATGATGGTAGTAGCGAAAGCAAGGAGAATGGTGGTCAAAGCACTCCAAAACGAACTGGAGTGCAAGGTAACGGTGTTCTGTTGCTACCGTTTCTGTCTCTGATCCGGAGAGAAAAGATTAATCGCCCCCATGCCGCCCCCTCACGGGGTCCCAGTTGATGGCATTTACAAGTGCTTTGTGTTTTCAACCGCACTACCACTGACGTCTTTTCATTGGTCAGCCGGTTAGCGCGGTCGATGCTAATAATAAAGACACACACCCAAGATGAGTACACCGAGACTCGTGAGGGCAGAGCATGTCGAGGTAGTTTGCTCTGCAGGGCGCCCGCGCAGGGCCAAGCGCGGGCGCACCTCCGTCAAACTGCTTGTGCCATGGCTCGAGGTGCAACTTAAACTTCGTCCCTGGACTTCAAAAGGGCGTTCGAAAGGTGCATGATCGCCACTTCTAGGCAGGGTCAGTGGCGGTCGGGGCAAGCTCTACCGCTGCACCGGAGCCATCATGACGGGGAGGACGACAAATCTCCCTTGCCCTTCACTTCCTCCAAGCGGACCTACTCCCTCTTCCTTGACGTTTCCTGTGATCCGACCTTTTTGTATGTGTGTGTGTGTGGCGCGTGTGTGCTGTGTTGCTGTATGCGCGACCCGTTGGTTTCGTTGTCCGTTGTGTGTCACGCATTTGTTTGTGGCGTGCCGTTAGTGCGCTGCTTGCCGGGCTTACCGCGGGTATCTTCCCGTGCCGGGAATTTGCCGGTACCGAACGGGTCTGACATGTTTCTGACATGTCCCTCCGCCGTCGGTCCGCAGTCGGCAGACATGGATACATGGATACATGGATACGGTGTTGGGAGGTTCTGAGACGTTCCGAGGGTATTCGATGTTCTGCCGTGCGGTGACGTGGAGGTCGATTTCCGCTCGGTTTCCGCTGTCCGGAAGTGGACACAAGTGGGTACAGTTTGGACAAGAACGGGTAAAAAACAAGACACGAGGGACCACATGAAGAAAACAGTAGACGCCGCTAGGTATACCCACCACGACGTGGGACACAAGTGGGCACCCTGGTGAGCCCTTGCGCACCCCGGCGGCAATAGGGCCAAAGGTCCTCAAAGTGGGAAAAAATCGATGCCCGCGCTGCGTACGGTCCCTGGCTACGTTGCCCAGGTGTTAGAATGGGATTTTGAGGCGTTTGGGGTCGCCCTTGGAGTGCGCGCGAGCTGGATTTTCGAGTACCAACTTTGTCCCAGAATAGCGTGGGCATACCCCCCTTTTGTCCACTTCCCTGTCGTGTATACATGTGTTCGTCCCAGTCAACGCGCCTCTTGGGTGTAAGCTAGAGGCGGAGAAAAGCACCCCTCCCCCTGATTGCAGCGCACCCTTCATGCGACTCGCCGTTTATCCCACAACCAAGACGGCGTCAACACCAAAGCTCGCGATTTTGGAAACATCTCGTCGAGGGCTTTCCAACCACGTATCGGGCTCTTTCCGCACCCACCTCCATGGTTGCGAGACGATCGAGCTTTGAAAGTCGCTCTAGGGGGTGGTGCCGTCTCTCCACCTCTTGCGGTACATCGAGGTCCAGGGGGTGTGCTATCTTACGTCACCTCGTTGGTTGCGGGGGCAATCGAGCTTTGAAAGTCGCTCTAGGGGGTGGTGCCTTCTCTCCACCCCTTGCGGTACATCGAGGTCCAGGGGGTGTGTTATCTTACGTCACCTCGTTGGTTGCGGGGGCAATCGAGCTTTGAAAGTCGCTCTAGGGGGTGGTGCCTTCTCTCCACCCCTTGCGGTACATCGAGGTCCAGGGGGTGTGCTATCTTACGTCACCTCGTTGGTTGCGGGGGCAATCGAGCTTTGAAAGTCGCTCTAGGGGGTGGTGCCTTCTCTCCACCCCTTGCGGTACATCGAGGTCCAGGGGGTGTGCTATCTTACGTCACCTCGTTGGTTGCGGGGCAATCGAGCTTTGAAAGTCGCTCTAGGGGGTGGTGCCGTCTCTCCACCTCTTGCGGTACATCGAGGTCCAGGGGGTGTGCTATCTTACGTCACCTCGTTGGTTGCGGGGGCAATCGAGCTTTGAAAGTCGCTCTAGGGGTGGCGCGGTCTCTCCGCTTCTCAAGGTGCGTATCACCTCTCATGATGAACGTTTGACGTACTGTAGGTATCGGCCGTGGTGAGTCGTGTAGCACAGGGGCTTCCGTACATTATAAAAGGGCACGAACGAAATAGACTTATGCATAGGTGGACACACATGTAGGACCCCGGCTGGGTACTTCCGGATGAATTGTTCCAAAAAGCCACGACCGACGTGAAGAACTAATTGGGACGACAAAAAAAATACAAAGCAGAGCGGTGGAGACACATGCGTTATGGGTTTGGCTTACTTTGGGTACCAGCCGGGGATCAGTCACAGGATAAAACAGCTGTCCTTGGGGTCTTCTTCAACGTCTTTGCGGACTGCCTTCCTCATGTATGACCCCGGCTGAGTGCTTCCAGAATTTTTCCGAAAAGGTGCAAGGATCGACATTCAGATTCAAATGGGACGACAAAAAAAAAAAAAAAACACTTGTGTTGGAGACATACACACACATACCTGGTAGAGTATTTCGACGGCGCTGAAAGCAAACACCATCAAGTAGCACCCCGATGCAATCAGCAGCCGCCGCCTCTCCCTTCGAGAGGGCTGTCCGTGTAAGATAGTTACGCCGCAAAAAAAAAGAAGTCATCACAGTCACCGCCGCAAAAAAAGCGAAACAGCGGTCCAGGGGGCAGTCACGGCAGGAAATGGAAAGTGGTGAGGATCGTGGCAAACGGTAAGGTGACGCCAGAAAAACAAAAAAGGCGGCAACGAACGGCGAGAGACTTTAATGCGATCGGCAGCCGTCGCCTCTCCCTTCGAGCGGGCTGTCCGTCATCATTGCGTTCCCCCCCAACAGAAGGTTACACCGGACTTTGTCATGTGCGAGCCTGGTCCGGTAAGGACCCGGAGTGCTCCGTCCCGGCTTTGTCGGGATGCGAGGTCAATGGTCTAACGATGGCAAGCACGACTATGAATGAGTACACCCGCCCCCCCCAAAAAAAAGGTTAGCGCATCCACCGCCGCAAAAAAAGGATGACAGCTGTACAGGGGGCAATCTCGACCGGAGATATTTAAGGTATGGTGAGGATTAATGCGCATACGAAGATTGGCGACAACTCATGTACTGTGAAGGACGCAGGTTTCCAGGTGAACCGCATGTTTGATGCAATCACTCACGATCCTCTTGCATGCTCAACGAAATGATCACCTTTGACGAACTCACTTACTATTCTCCTCAACGAAATGATTATGCCAAAGAGTTACAAGCCGGCGCTCACGTATTGTACATGGAGAGGGCCCAGCACAAGTATCACATCATCACACTCAGAGTCGCTCCGTTCGACCGAAGGGGTGGACCTCGCAACTTCCAAGTACAACACTACACGATGGCAGCAATGTGCCGAGTCAATCAATGCCCGTAAGAGGCGGAGAGACGTCGTTGCCAACCGATCGATTTCTCCACAACCAAGGGCGTCCGCGGAAAGCGTCAGAAAATTCGACGGAACGCCCTCGACGAGGCTTCAGTTTTTTTTTTTACAAAGATGTACCCCCCCTATATGGGGGGCAGTTGGCTTGTGACCACGAAAGGCGTCCGCGTCAGTTGGACCGGTACGGACATTAGAAATACTGAGCGGAGACCGGATCGGTTCTTAATGTGAAGAAAGCACCAACAACAAGCTATCTTTACAGTCGTAGGCACTACAAGGTGAGCGTACATAAGGAGGGTGCTCGCAATAGGGCGGGTGCAATTGGCTGGCACAGATGGCGTATTCAAGACGGGACGGTAACACAATGAATGGTGCGCGTGCCCTCGGTCTAGCGCATACCCGCGTTATAGAGGGCCTACAACTGCACTGGGAAACAGACGCCACGACAGAGGCAGCGCGCGCCCATAAAACATTGTCAGCAGCAGCAGTGTACAATACTGGCTTGGACAGACACAAACAAGCTCGGCTTCCAGCCGTGCTCCCTCCACTCACTGAAAGAATTGGGCACATCCCTTTCGACTGAGCATGGTTGTATCTCGAATGGGTAGTTGTCTGTGATTTCGTCTGTGTTGTCTAGAAATCAGACCAAATGCCCTCCTTTGTAGGATCGAATAAGCCGTACTTTTTCCCTTGCTCCTGGAACGAAATCCATGGCCATGCCAACCCCGCCACACTTCATATTCACCGCCACATGCCGTATATGTACAACACAAGATAACATACCCCCTGGACCAAGTTTCAAAGCTCGATTACTCCACGACGAAGAGGATATAGTAACGAAACGATACATTTTTGGAAAAAAATACCGTATATGACACAAGATATCACACCCCCTGGACCAAGTTTCAAAGCTCGATCACTCCACGACGAAGAAGATGCATAAATGACACAATACATTGGCCGAGAGCTCTCGACGAGACACCTTCAACGCCACCGTTTTCGGCGCTGCGACTCTTTCTGCCGTTGGTAGATCGACATTTTGAAAATCGGTCCAGGGGGAGTGTTATCTTGTGTCGTATACGGTATGGGACAGCAGTAGATCGTGTCCATGGAGGTGAGGTGGGCGTCTGTTGTCTAGCCCCTCGGGCGGCCACAGCGTGCAGCACAGCAGCAGTGTGTGCCTTCAACAACGTCGGTTGATTAACGCCGGTGGCCCTGCGAAGTTGCGGGGCACAGTCTGAACAACCAAGTGATTATCATCGCTGAATAGCGCTCGTCGCTTCGAATACAGATAGCGCCCGCACTTCGGAACTTAGCAGTAAAGAAATTGAGACTAGCAAAAAACCAGAAGCTAAGAACTTGAGCACCATTTGTGAGCTCGGCTACGAACCCCACAACAAAACCTTCATAGCGGCCATTTCTAGCCCACAAGAGGATGATCAGGAAAATGAGAACCCCAGCTTCGGCCGAAACTAGAGGTTCTTAGGTGCGGGCGCCACCTGTAGCGCAGGTCGATTCGCTGGGCGCATAACCTTCCTTGTTTGGAGTCTTCGCACACTGAATGTTTAAACCCATCTCTTCGTTTTTGTATTTCAGCGCGTTCACCTCGCGTGCCATGCATGTGCCATACAACAGAAGTTCATAACTGCTGTATTTATATCTTCTTCCTGTTTTCCTTCCGATTTCCGAGCAGTGTACAGCGGTGATGTATCTACCCTGCGGTTAATAGGCTCAACAATGAACAGCAGCTTGGTGGACATCGGCTGGCTCCGCGAAGCCAGTGTTTTCGAATCACAGCAAGATATTTACCGCCGTTGGCCCGCCACACGTAATCGCAGTACTACAGCAGTGTTTTCGCCGATTTTTAAAATTGTGGACAACAGCAGTAGTCCCCATCAAACAAGCCCACACTCACCTAGCACCTACCAGGAACAAGCTCGCAACAAACACGTCGGTTGAGCATGGCGTTGTCACCGCAGCGGCACCCCTACCTAGCGCAGCCGCTGGAGATGGACCGCTCAGAGGAGGCAACACAGCAAGCCCGTCTCACCTCCACTCTAGCCGCATCCAGCAGCGTCCGCCGGCTGTGATCCACATCTGAAGGCATATGGAAGAGAGCGCTTCGCCTCGTCTCACAAGCACTGGCCTCTCCCTCCCTTTTATTGTCCACAACAAAACGCCCCCCCCCCGCTCTTCGGATGGTAGCTGTGCTTGCGCGGTGGGAGCAGGTGCGCCGGGCACCGAAAGGCACCGCACAGAGGGGGTCCGTTTTCGGTACTTTTTCGTCAGGGGTAGAGGGGTAGATTTATGAGTAATAAATTTGCGGGGCCCCAGGCGGAGACCGGGACTAGACCAGACACAGCAGCGGAGGAGGAGTTAGCTCTGAGCTTTCTATTTCAGGACGACATGATTCGGGGTTGAGAGCAGCAGCAAGGCAAGTTGTGCGGTAGACGCCACGGGACTAAAGGTATGCTCATCCCTGGTTGATCAACAGCAATGAACCGCTGCCTACAATGTACTGCACTTGGATCGAGTGCACGCGAACAGAAGGCTGAGTTCTGTTTTGGAGACGGTTTGACAACGGCGGACAATTGTGTGAGTGAGCGGCGCGGCAAGCAGCAGGGGCTAAGGGGGGCGGCGGCGGCAGCGGCGGCGGCCACGTGCTGATCGTACCAGCAAGCACCGTGCTAACGATAGCGCTGCTGGCTACACGCACACCCACCCGCGGGCGAGCGAGAGAGGGGCACGGCGAAGGCGCTTTCGCCGGCACTGCAGCCGGACAAGTCGAGCGCCTACACGCAAGTGAGTGAGGGGCAACAACAAGATTGGGAACCGAGCACCGCAGCACGTGTGGGGTACGACTGCTGGTGCGTGTAAGAAGTGCCGTTGGTTCCGTGGCGCTAGTTTTAGGTGCAGCCCGTGGTCTGGCATTTTACTACGTAGGCTATCGGCGGCAACACACTACAGAGCAATGCTGTTGCGCACTCTAACGGCTCTCTGGCAGGTATTGGATGCGCAAAAAGCTGTGCGAGATTTTTTTCGTTGATCTTATCTTTGGTAGCACATGAACTTGGTAGCTCCTGTATTGACATGTTACACAACCGACGGTCAACGATGGCTGCCACCATTTCGGCCAGAACTGCTGTTCGCCGCCACATCGGGAAAGATTTCCGCTCAAGGGTTGCATCCAACGTTATTGCGGGCTCCACACCCGTTTTTCTCGCTTATTAAATCCTGGTCTCCGTTGGAAGCGACGCGCTGCAAAGCTCGTGAGTAAACCTGATCGACTTCATAAGTCGCGAGGGAAGGGATTGCTGTACCCTTCTCGCGAAAAAAATATCTCAGGCAAGAACCACAGGAGGGGGGTCGTCTAGCTGGTAGAAGTGAAGGATAGGGGCCAGAGGGGCAGACGACAGAGTCCAATGATGGGAGAAAAAGAAACAAGAACAACCCGTAATTAGGGAAAAAACATTGTACAAAGACAGAAAGACTACGAACCACAGTCGAAGAGGGTGTGTTGGAGTAATTGCAGTAAGTGGAGGGTGTACCTTGACATATGAACCGATCTTCCATCCTTTTTTCTTGTTCATTGGTTCCGTTCCTGGTTGTGGAAAGCGCCACATAAAACACCCGCTCCTAAGAACTAGACAGACAGACAAGAAATGATACTGTAGTCTATATAGCCTCCAAAAAATCGAAGTCTAAGAAGGTGAGCCCTAGTGAGCACAATCGGTGAGCTCGGTGAAGAATCCCTACACCAAATCCTATGTAGCGACCATTCGTAGCATGACCCTAGGAATACGGTAACAACCCCAGCCTCGACCAAAACTAGAGGTGCTCAAGCGCGGGCGCTCCCAATACGTTCGTGTGTCCACTTTGAGGGAAGAGGGGGCTGTGCTCTCCTCGCGCAAATAAAAAGGCAAGCACTGCAGGGAGGGGGCGGTAGTACATTACGAGGAACCTTACCTTTCTGTGTAGTCACGGAGTGGGGCTCTTGCCGTAGGTGACATGACTTAAGATACCACACCCACCCCTTGGACCGATTTTTATACGATACCTCTTTTACCGTAGGTTGTATACGCAAGATACCACACACCCCGGGCAGATTTTCAAGGCTTTATCACTCCACGACGAAGAGGATGCCGAAATCAAATTATACGTGTTCGAAAAGCTCTCGATAGGACGGTTTCAACACCGTCAGATTCGGCACCGCCGCTGTTTTCTGCTGTGGACTAATCGAGCTTTAAAGATCGGTCCAAGGGAGTGTGATATCTTACGTCATGGGACCTACCGTTCCCGGCAGAAAGGCTGTGAGCTGTGAGCGTTAATTCAAAGTGACGCAAAGCAAAAAAAAGTGGCGTCCTGCAGTACCTTTGAAGGGGGTCTGAACAGCATGCAGGTGGCTTGTAAATCTCTCCAAGATTGTCGCTGGATGTGAACGCATCAGAAAACATGCAGAAAGTTTAAGGGCGTTCCGTTGTACTCAAGGTTGGCTGGCGTGCCACCGTTGTGAGCACCGTGCTGGACCACTGCTACTTGTGTGTGTAGAAATGTGTTGTGAGTCGGTACGCACTGCTGTGTCTCTACAACATTGTGCTTCTGGTGTCTTTGTGGTGATTGCTTGTCGCCTCTGTTGATGCTTAGCCGTCGCCTAGAGCCCCAAATCGCTCGTGCTTGTTCCCTGCGGCCTTGATTCAAGCTGAGGTGGCGGAAGCCCATACAGCACCTCGTACTCCCTACGCGTTTGTTTATTATGTGACGGAAAGAACAACGCAGACAGGGAAAGGCTGGAAAGTTCTCGTACATGCATGCGTGTGCAAGCAGACGTTCCTCGACGTTTGTCGTTATCAAACCCTCTTTCCCCCGTTATGTGCTTTGATCGGAGCCGGGCAGCTTGCTGCCAGAAGCCCGGAGAAGAAAAGAGATTGACTCCAGACCTTGTGTTATTATCGAGTGCGCGGGGCATGCTTGCCCATGCACACAGAAGGGGGATGGCCCCTCTACAAACACATTCCAACAATGATACACGAAACCCCCTAGATCTCCGTAGATCCGTGTCGAGTGCTGAGTATCCAAACATTTTTTATACACAAACCCCCTATCTCCGTGGATGCGTATCGAGTGCTAAGTACATAAACTTTCTTCAAGGCAAAGCAACTTTTTTTTTCTTTCGTGGTCGCAAGGTAAAACGATGAAGGTCTGTGTAGAAGAGCAAATTAATTCTCCAACACTCGCGAAAAAATACTTCCAACAGCAGTACCTACGCGTATGCCACCCACGAGGAAACAAAGACCAAACGGAAATCAACGCAAAGTCCCGCCGGCATCTAACCCATCCAAAGCGCGCGACGAGCAAGTTCAGAAGATGACAAAAACAGAAATGATGAATGAACCACGAGCAAAGCAACACGCTCCTCGTCCACTGCCGAAGGAAACTTCTCGGAGAACACGCAAGTATTGCCAGACGGAGCGGGCGGTCGTGCCGCGGTGCTGTGCCGAAGAAAAAAGTGGTGAAGACTGCATGTACCACCGGGAGGAATTTGCAATACATCCCGAATGATCTTTGCACGGTTCCCCAACTGCGAATTGGGTGAAGACTACCATCGGGGGGCACTTGCAAAATGTCCCGCCCATTCTTTGCACGGTTCCCCAGCTGCAGAATTGGGGTGAGGACTGTACCAGCGGCGGGATTTTGCAATGTATCCCACACGATCTTTGCACGGTTCCCCAACTGCGAATTGGGGTAAAGACTACCAGTGGGAGGAATTAGCAATACACCCCCCCGATCTTTGCGCTGTTTCCTAACCGCGAATCGGGGTTTCTGTCCCGGCCAAAAAACTGCTCTTTATTCTTGTGACAGGTTTTGATCCCGGCACGGGGGACTCTCGTCAAGAAATTTAAATTCAATCGGGGAAGCGGCTGTGGCCCGCGGCAATCAATAAACAGACAACGCGCAGAATTTCGGTGATACAGCAGAATGATCGTTCCTTAGAGAGAATAATCCGTTCGACGGCGTTACATAAATCATAAACAGAACATAGACTTGCTAAGTAGCACAAGAAAAATTCGAAAACGCGCAATGCTGGCTTTGAGCGAAGGAACGCGCACACACCCCCCAACCACTTCCGCCCACCCTCCAACCTCCTGACTCGCCTCTTCGTGCGAGGTTCAGAAAAAAAAACAGCCGGACAGCGGAACAGGACCAACCCGCGCTCAAGAAATCAGGAGATAAAAATTGAGCCCCCCAAAAATCACGAATAAATAACTTGAGCAACATCTGTTAGTTCGGTTAAGAACCCCCACATTGTAACCAATGTAGCGTCGATTCGTAGCATGATTTTAGGAATACAGTAAGAATTCCAGCCTTGACCGAAATTATAAAAAGGTTCGAACGTTCGTTCTTTATCTGTAGTTCACCTTCGACTAAAGAACACGCCACCATTCACGAGAAATGGAGGTTTCGACTCTAACGAATGGTAAGAGCTCGAACCTTACCAGCACTAAAATCTATTTCCACCCCGTTGGTTGTCCCCACCAATCGAGCACCGGTGAAGGATTCGCAAAGTAAGAGCTTCTTTAAGCAGTTGAGGTTTCTGCATCCACTGCCCCCCCCTCCCGTCGGCTAGCTAGGAAGGAACGATTGGACATCGGCGGTCGTGTGGCAACAATGCTCAATCCTCTTGGCGACCCGTAGACAATGGTCCAACAGCTAGGGCATCATGTAAAACCAGGGAATGAATACGCCCCCCTTCTTCCCCCCTCCCACGATGTGTTTTTTTCATATTTCCTGGATTTTTTTCCATCTGCCTGCTGCAGGATTTGCAAAAGACAAGCTTCTCGTCAACATCTGCCCGGCAACAAATCCGCACGGCATCTATCGGCCACCTGACTAATTCCTGTGAAACCACGCCACACTCCTCTGAAAAACCGCAGCAGGACCCTCAAAAGTCCCCCCTGCCTCCCCGTTTCCGTGAAGTGCAGAGCCCCGCCCGGACGACACGATAATAGCTGATAACGAGACGACGAGCACCCTCGGTGGGTTTAAGAAACAAAAACAAAATCGACGAGCCAGCGAGACCCTGAAAAAACGTTCAACAGTCCTGCGGTATTCACGGGGGGAAGCATTATTGAACAATGGGGTTAGGACTATAGTTTATCCGCTCTGGAGAGCGTGGATGTGTTCCTAGCGGTTCCTGGAACATCTCCGCCGACCCCTTCCCCCCCTCCCCCTCGCGCGGCACCCTCGCCGGAGCCCCCGCCGTGCCACCCCGCGTACTCGCCGCCTATTATGCCGGGGCTGGATCACAACCATGCCTGGGTCTCCCCGTTGAAGGACCTACGAAGGGCGCGCCGCGTTTTTTTGCCGAGCTCTCCCATTGCCGCACCCACTGCCGTTAAGGGCATCAAGCATGTCACGGGGGGGGG
>CACKRE030004450.1:50792-69531 GCA_902602495.3 Ectocarpus sp. CCAP 1310/34
TCTCTCTCTCTCTCTCTCTCTCTCCCTCGCTCCCTCCGTCACTCCCCCCGTCCCCTCTGTTGCTGTGCTCTTACAACGTTCTCTCTCCCCCCCCATACAACGTGACTTTCAGCTGGAGCTGGTGACACGGTCGTTCTCGCGGACGGAACGTACAACGAGGCTATCGTGACAGTGCAGGGAGGGGAGAGCGGTAACCCCCTCATCATCACGGGAGGCAGGGACGCCTTGGTCAACGCTGGCGACGACGGGAAGTGAGACATTCCTCTGGTCTTGTTGTCATTGTTGTTGTTGTTGTTGCTGTTGTTGTTGTTGTTGTTGTTGTTGTTGTTGTTGTTGTTGTTGTTGTTGTTGTTGTTGTTGTTGTTGTTGTTGTCGTTGTTGTTGTTGTTGTTGTTGGTCTTGTTGCTGTTGTTGCTGTTGCTGTTGCTATTGCTATTTGTGTGTTTGGTGTTGATGATGTTGATGACGTTGTCCATGTAGATAATACCATGTACATACTGCCCTGCCGGATGTCCGCCGCCCCCTTTCTCCCTCGCTCCATTTCATGCTTCGCCATGGATTGATTTCCCGCAAACCGATGGCGACATGGACGCGGCCTGACGTACCACGGCGATAAACAGGGTCGTGTATGTGCAGCACTCATGGGTGACCCTGGAGGTAAGCGCTCGGGTTCTGAACCTTGCCATGCAGACTAATAGTTCTAAATAGGTGCACGCAACACGAGGGTGTCGGGGGGGACGTCGGCCAAGCAGATGCCAGTCTGTTCAGGAACTCAAGGACCGTTCCCATGCGGATGTGAATGTCCCAATGTTCCCTTTTATTTTCCGGACAGAGCTGTAGGTTACACCATCATAGCATCATGCTGCCGGCTCCTCCTCCTCCTCTAGATGTGGTCGAGCTACCCCCGTAGCTCAAGGGAGTCTCTGTCTCATATCGTCCTCTTCGCTTTCTGTCCCCCTCCCACGCTGTGTTTATGTCTCTATCCCCCCGCTCCCTCCCTCCTTCCCTCCCTCCCTCCCTCCTTCCCTCCATCCCTCCCTCCATATCCCCCCCCCGCCCCCCACTCTCTCCAGGGATTTTCTGTGGACGGCAAGATCTCGGACGATGACGAGGCAGAGTCCTACGTGGACAAGTGCGTCTTCGTTGAGGGCACTAGCACAAGCGGAGACGAGCGGCTGGAAGGATTCGTCATGCAAGACGTCTATGTCCAGAACTGCGGGTGAGAGGAGGCAACGTCATGATGTACCGCAGGTTTCATACGCAAGATACCACACCCCTGGACCGATGTTTGGAGCTGAATTTCTCTGCGGGAAAAGCAATGACGGTGCCGAAAATGGCGGCGTTGGAACCGTCTCGTCGAGAGCTTTCCGAAAGTGTATCTCTTGGTTTCGGCATCCTCGTCGTGGAGTATTCGAGCTTACAAATCGGTCCAGGGGGCATGATATCTCATGCAACCTACGGTAGGAGAAACTCGGCGGGTTCAGATTGTCTGCCTTTTCATTGTTTTTTTGCAAAATCGGATGAGTGCGTGCAGTACAGAATTGATTTAGACAGACATGCTTATAACTTCGAGCGGGTTCCGATTGTCTTGTCATTTTCGATTTTCGACAAATGGGATGAGTGCGTGCAGTGAAGTATTGTTTTAGGCAGAAAACGTTTTGTAACACCGCGGGTTCCGGTTGTCTACCTTTCTTGTTTTCCGAAAAAAGGGATGAGTGCGTGCGGCTGAAGAGTTTCATAGTGGGCGCCGTGATCAGCGACAACGTTATCCAAGACTGCGGGGTCAGGGACTTCGTGTACGGCAACAGCGGGAAGAACGGGGAAGGGATCTACGTCGGGACCTCCAGCACTCAGGTACATGCACATATGCGTGTGATGGGTGCAGTGTCGATCGATTGATTGTGCGCATTGGGGACATCGCGCATCTCGCTCTCTCTCTCTCTCTCTCTCTCTCTCTCTCTCTCTCTCTCTCNTCTCTCTCTCTCTCTCTCTCTCTCTCTCTCTCTATCTCTCTCTCTCTCTATCGCTCTCACTATCTATCTCTCTATCTAGCTCAGCCTTTCTGCTGCTGTTGGTGTTGGTGATGTTGTCTTTGCCGCAGCCTTCGCTAGGAATCTAATCATTTTTTATTAAGGTGATTGGATAGGTTTGGGGGATAGGGTAGGGGTTAGGGATTCGAAAGCCTCCCGGTAGAGTCTTTGTCCCGGTTTAGCAGTTCATTGTGCCACACAATGTTATTCCCGCTTTTGAGAGAATCGCCGCTAAAAAACCGGATTGGCGAACCCTAACCCTACCCCTAACCACTTCGACAGTGGTCTGACGGCCCTGACGAGTGCAACGACAACACTATCACGGGAAACACCATCACCCCCAACGGCAACGAGTGCGTGGACATCAAGGAGGGCTCGACGGGAACCATCGTCGAGGAAAACACGTGCAGCGGGCAGCTGGACGAGGACTCCGGGTGCTTCGGCTCCAGGGGGGATGGCAACGTGTTTCGGTGAGTTGGTTAGAGCCGCAATGCTGTTGTTGTTGTTGTTGTTGTTGTTGTTGATGTTGTTGTTGTTGTTGTTGTTGCTGTTGGTGTTGTTGCTATTGCTGTCGGTGTTGTTGCTGTTGCTGTTGGTGTTGTTGCTGTTGGTGTTGTTGCTATTACTGTTGGTGTTGTTGCTGTTGGTGTTGTTGTTGGTGTTGTTGTTGTTGCTGTTGTTGTTGTTGCTATTGCTGTTGTTGTTGTTGCTGTTGGTGTTGTTGCTATTGCTGTTGGTGTTTGTTGCTGTTGGTGGTGGTGATGGCGTTGGAAACTGCCTTGATCTCCATGTAGTAGACTGTATCCTCTACGGTATGGTACATAGCCCTCCACCGCATCTATTACTATTCTGGCGCTGGTTTCAGGACGTTCGGCGTATTCCTGACGTATCACGCGGCGTCACACAAGAGGAAGCTCACACAGGACCTGAGACCCGTAGATATATTGTTGCATGGATTTTAGAATGCTAGTACCATTGTATGCAGGGTATAGTGTGGAATAGAAATACCTTTTTACACACGTAATTTTTGAACCTTCGCTACACGTAAGTATATGGTTTAGGGTGGCCATATTATTTTCATATGATCTACACTAGTCCTATGTTATAACTTGATTTATCTAGGTACAACACGGCCTCGGACTGCCTAGGCGTTGGCGTACGCATCGGCGGCTGGGAGGTCGACGGGCACAAATACGGTCAAGACAACAGTGTGAGTGGCAGGCGCGCAGGGGAACTATTTCATCTTTTGCATGCATTAGTAGTTAGATCATTGACCACGCGTCCTCGAGAAGGCGGAGATGCGTTGTTCCCACAGGAGGACCGATCAACGATGATGACCAATCGTTCCTTCCTACTTTCCCAAAGGTGGCTCAAAACTGTTGTCCTATCCTATCGATATCACTTGCCGCCCTTTCAACCGACTTCCTAGCCCCCAGCACAGAGGGAGTGCGGGCGGGTGGTGTAGTGAAGCATATGAGAGCGCAGAACACAACAATTGCCCGACACATACAAATGTTTTTTCACCTGCAGCTCGACGCAGCTCTCGCGGTCTATTCATAGCTGCACCCAATACCCATCAGATCCGAGGGGTGGAGGGTGTACCGATGTAAGCGCATGCCGTGTCGTTAGACCATTGACCTCGCATCCCTCCAACGCCGGGACGGGTTGCTGTGATGCCGCGTTGCCGCCGGTCGGTCACGTTCGACTAGGGAGGGGGAGTGTACTGATGCAAACGTGTGCCGTAGTCGATAGGCCATTGACCTCACATCCCTACATCGCCGGTGCGTACATGTAGGAACGATGTTATATGCATGAAGAGTTTTCGCCGGCCCAGGCTATGTACGTTTTACAAGGCTGAGCCGCAAGCATTGCTGGGGAAAAAAACAACATGCAGATGAACCAGGAGTTGTGCGGGTGTTTGCACTTTGTAAAAGCATGGTGTAGTCGATAGGCCATCGCCCTTGAATGCCTAAAGTAGTGCAATGCCGAGATGCCGGGTTTCGCCGACCCAGGCTATGTACGTTTCACGAGGATGAACGAGAAACTTTGCGGGAAAACAAACACAACGTTTAACTGCAGCAGTTGTAGCGGCTGCGGTGGAACCCAGCATCAATAACGGCAGTCTCGGAAACATCTCGTCGAGGGCCTTCGGTAGACATTTCGGGTTCTTCCCGCGCCGCCTTGTTGTTGGTGAATATTTGAGCTTTGAATCTCGGGCTAGTCTAGGAGGGGGTGCCATCTCTCCGCCTCTTCAATGCAGTACCCGAAACGGTAAGTGGTAGAGCCTCGCCTCCCCACTCATGCGTTATCCACCCCTAGCGTTTTGTCCACCTTCTTCCATCCACCGACCACACTAAAAAACTGTCTCATTTTCTTCTTTCCCCTGTACTCTGTTCAGTACACCTACCACGGAAAAAAAAAAAACATGATCGAAAGTCCCACGAACATCTACCAATTTAATCCAACAAACACGGAGTGGATTATAATAGGAACAACAATGAGTACCTCATTCCAATTTGTTTTTTTGTTCAACAACCAATGAAAACAAATGAAACGCAGATCTACGAAAACAGCTTCACGAGAGCAGAGTCGGGCGGCCTGAGCTTCTTCGCCCTTCCCCAGGGCAAGGTCTGCGGCAACTCCTGCCAAGGCGGGGCCGTGCGACATGATTGAGTGAGTATTCGCGATCTGCCTAAATCAACGCCAGACTAGAAATGTTCTTGTGGTGCAGTTGTGATAAATGATCTGCCCTAAATCATCACAACTACATATAGTTATTTGGTACAGTTGTGATGAATGATCTGCACTAAGTCAGCGCAACAATAAACAAAATAATAATATATAGAGTTATTCTTGTGGTACAGTTGTGATGAATGATCTGCACTAAATCAGCGCAACAACATGTAGAATTATTCTGCGGTATAGTTGTGATGAATAATCTGCACTAAATCAGCGCAACAATATTTCATTTCAAATTGAACATGAGATATTTTTACGATGTAACAGTACAAAATAAGTCCTACATATGTTGTTGTACTTCGTTTTGGTTTAATGTTCATGTAGAGTATGAGACATTAAGTGAAAGTTTTCTGAGGTACACCTGCAGTTGTCGGAAGGCAAAAAAAAAATATATATATACTTCTATATAGAATTATTATGTGTTACAATTGTGATGAATGATCTGCACAAATCAGCGCAACAATATGTAGAATTATTCGGTGGTACAGTTGTGATGAATAATCTGCATTACTGTAGTGCAAGACAACCAGTAATATACTTAATATCCTAATGGCACAAATAATTGCAATGAAGTTGACACCCCTCCAGGACACGCCTCCAAGACACCCGTCCAGGTATGTATGTGTGCGACCCCCGCTACCCGTTGTCCTTAGTATACGTTTCATTTGGGTAACAAACCGCGTCTTGGAGGACTAGACTATTCTGGGATCCATTTTTTTTTGCTCGATTCCTACAAGGGCGTATCCTTTTTCTGCGGGTAGCTGGCTTGTGACCGCCGAAGGCGTCCGCGTCGAGTGGACCAGCACGGGACATTAGAAGGGTCTGAGCGGAGATCGGAAAGTTTTTTATGGTCAAGACAGCGACAATATGTGCGTTCCAACATCGATATTTTCATATCACTCCCACCGTTTTTCCTTGGTACGAGCGTGTTCCCACTCGACTCAGTGACCCATACTGTTTTCGTGGTACGACAGTGTTCCCGATCGATTCAGTGACCCACCAAGGGTGTCTACGTGATATTCCGGACACTTGCCCGCCCCCGCGGGGGGAGGCGATTTCGATTTCTGTCTCACACAGGAATTAGCATAGGAGGCTCTGTTCACGAGAATAAGTCGTCGACCCCCCTACTGCAGAGGGTTTTCTATCCGCGGTGCCCCTTACGCGAATACGTCGAAAATAGAGCTCTGCCCCCCCCACACGGATCCCGATTTTTGATTTGTGGGCCCATATCTTGATTTTTTTTTCACGTAGTCCCCTTGGACCCACCCCCTTGTCTTGGGAATTCCAAATTGTCTCCATGGCACGAATTGATTCACAGGGGCTTGAGTGACGAAGGCCTGGAGTCCACGTGGGACCAGCCCTGCTACGACTCGGACCAATCCAGGTGAATTTTGCCGTGGCGCACGCAACCAGTCGTGATTGCTGCTGCCGTTGATGGTGTCGGTGGTGTGGGTGTTGCCTTTGCTGTTGCCTTTGCTGTTGCCTTTGCTGTTGCTGTTGCGGTTGCTGTCAGTGGGAGCGTCATTGACGACGAGGTGACAGGTGTGGTCGTTGTACGTTTCGTTCATGGAAACGACCCACAGTAGCGGACACGCCGGCACATGATTTTTTTTTTTCCTCACATTTTGGCGCCCCTTGACACGCCGCTAAATGATTCTATGACGTACATAGTTTTCGTAATTTTGGCACCCTCTCTGGGTAGTTAGCCTGTGGCCACGTCAGGCTTTCGCCGGCATTTTTTTGCCTGAAAAATTCAGTGTGTGACGTTCCTGTTTCCTGTCCCCTGTCTGCGAGACGCTCGTCGGACATGCTTGTCGAACGTACCGAAAGGTAGGTGACTGGCGCCCAGAACTGACGTGGTCAGAAATCACACGCAACGACGATGTGAACTCATGGCAAATCTGTCCCAGACTTTTGTCTGTCGAGGAGATGAAACTTCTACTTGCTGCGCCATGAGAAAATGTATTCTGAACACCCGCCTCGTTGTTGTTCTTACTGTAGCAGCGTCACCGATGGTGACAGCAGTGACAGCGACAGCGGGGGGAGCAGCAGCGTCAGCAGCGCGCAGACTTTCGGTGACGGCAGCAGCGGTGGCAACACCGGCAGCGACGGTAGCGCCAGCAGCAGCAGAGGTGGCGACGGCAGCAGCAGCGATGGTGACAGCAGTCGCAGCGGTGGCGACAGCAGCAGGAGCAGCAGCAGCAGCAGCAGCAGCGACAGCGTCAGCAGCGTCAGCAGCGTCAGCAGCGCGCAGAGCGACAGCGTCAACGAGCCAACCGCCCCACCGTCACAGACGAGCCAGGAGGATGACGAGGAGGAGGAGGAGATGGAGGAAGAGCAGGGAGATGAGGAGTCTTTGGGGAGCGAAGAAGCTGGGGATTGCCAGCCAGTGCCGGTAAGGATATGCACACTTTTAGAAAATATGACGGTGGTCCTTCAGTGACGTTGCGCAGGCCGGAAAAAAAAAACCAAACGGTTCTTGCCATCCGCTCACAACCGCACGGACAACCATTTCCCCTCCATTTTTTTGTTTGTGATTTTTCCCAGTCAATTGCGGTGAGTTCAACCCATTCAGTCAAGACAACCTTCCATCATACTGTCGTTGAAGAAGCCGAAATCACACGATTCGAAACCGAAATCAAACCAGTGGTCTAGACTTGTTCTAGGAAATTCATCTTGTATGTTTGCGTTGGCCGCCGCACCGATGAACTCGCGGGTTCCCACTACTTCTTTCGTGTGAAGCACAGAAAATTGTTCCCTCCTCCCCCCGAAATTGTATTCCTTCCGAAGCTATTATGTGAATGAGGAGTGAATTCAAAGAAGCCCCTCAAACGTTCCGCTATCGCAAATGAGCGCCGCTGGCACCACTAGCGGCTATGGCCACCCGGCAGTACGGTAGCGCCACTTCCTGACCCCCGTCTTCCCTATTTCGGCGCCTTAGCTGCTGCCCTCGCCATGCTCAGTTTTCACAACGTTTTTCGTTTCGATTCTGCAGCTCTTGCCCTCCCATAGTTTGGTCATACGACTCTTTCTGACGCCCTCGCTCATTTTTCTTTCTCGATGCTGCAGCTGTTGCCCTCGTCATGTTCCGCCCACACGACACTTTCTGACCTCCCCCCGCTCACACTTTCTGTCGGTGTCAGTGTCTCAGCTGCTGCCTAGTATATTAAGGTCACACGACGCTTTCTGACCTCCTTGTTTCCCCTCGTTCACTTCTGAATGTGGCCCTCGCATGTTCAGGAAACTCCACTTTCTGACGTCCCTTCTTCGTATACTCCCTATCTTTTCCATGTCGACGCTGCTGCAGCTGCTGCCCTCGTACATTCAGGCCACCACCGCCACTCAGGCGGAGCACCCGGCGTCTTCCCTCGTAGACGGCGACTTGTACAACCGATGGTCCGCTCAGGTGAGCATTTTCGCTCATCCTCCGGGGTGCTTTTGTGATCGAGCTTGCATCGAAGCTTCCACAAACAGAAGGAGAGGTAGTCCGACAGATTCATTGAGTCCAATACGTGACGAATTCATCGCGTTGCCGATCGGTTTCGCCGTGCATTGGACGTCCCGTTGGCTTCTGTGATGATGTTGTCCTGCGAGCAATTTCCCTTCGCAATCTTCTCCAATCCTGGTGAACCTGACACCCTGGTCTCATACAACAACCTCAAAACATACAAATGAATCATTTAATCACGTGATCTTCGCAAGTCTCACAAGTCGCAAATGACGTGATTTCACTATGGTCTTCCTTAACTCACGACTGACATGTAACCTTTGTGTACTATGGTCTTCGTAAGCTCACAACTCGCAAATTTCTTGACGTTGTCGCGATTGACTGTATTTCGTCATTCATGACTTTGATGTTTATTATTGTGCAGGGCGCCGGCGCCTGGTTTTCCATCGAGCTGCCGGAGGCGGTGGTGTTGTCAGGGATGAAGCTGTGGTTCGAGGATGGTGACGAGAGGAAGCAGAAGTTCACAACCGTCTGTGTTGGCAGTGGAGAGGTAGCGTGACAATCCCCGAAGACACTCACAATAGTGTGGCAGCTTTCACAACTCTCTTGGCGTTTTTTGCTGTATTGATGAGATGGAAGACTCATGATAGAAGTGAAGCAGCAAAGATTGTAGAGAGGTGACGTAACAATACCCAAAAGGCACTCACAGTAGAGAGGTAACGTGACAATCCCCAAAGACACTCATAATAGTGTGGCAGCTTTCACAACTCTCTTAACGCTCCTCGCTGTATTGATGAGATGAAATATGCAGAATAGAATTGAGCAGCAGAGGTGGTAGATAAGTTTCTCGATACCATGATGAGTGTGAACCACATAGATTGCCGAACAGCAGGATAACGAAGAACGCGACGTACTGATTCGAGAATGTATGCAGGGCGATAAATATTGAAACTCGCTGATATTGAAGTGTTGTGTTGGTCGGGTGGTGCCTGGCATCCAATCAGGCAACTCATTGATCGGGATTGCGTCAATCGGGTGTTTCGTCGTGTCCAATCCATCAGGTTATCATTCAGGAAGAAGAGAGCGTGATGGGGGAGGCCGGAGAGGGAGAGTTCTCCCCATTTCAAGAGGAGATGCTGATGAAGTCGGTCATGATCGTGGGGTACGGGAACACCATCAACGACTGGAATAGGTAAGCACAGCCGTGCGTTCTACGTGACCTGAGACGGTCGCAGAGTCGGTCATGGTCCGTTGTTTTTGTTGGTGTGGGTTGGTGTTCTTTTTTTATTGTCTTTACGCTGACAACCGTTCCGATCTCTCTACTCAGTCCCTTCATCAGTCCGTACTATCGCCGGTCGCCCCGGTGGTCTAGTGGTATCCTCGTAATCCGCTAGTCGCTGAGGTCGTGAGTTCGAATCCCCATGGGGTGAAAACTTGACGGAATTTGCGGGTGAAAGCGAAAAATAGCTAGTAAGCTCCCGTGAGTACCAAACTTCGACGGTAGCACCGTTGAAGAGGGAAAGGGACGGGTGGACCCTTCTCGCGATAATAATAGATTTGAGCACGCACCGAGGAGGAAGGTGGGGCATGAAAAGAAATAAAAAGAAGGAAAAAGCCCTGGTGTTTTCCCCGTCCTGTGTGGCCCTGGATGGTTGTAGTTGTACGAAAAAATACACTGAAAAGTGTAGTACTCTACATACTCTGAAAAGTGTACTACACGTCTCACCACGAAAGATGGGGGGACTGTCGCCATAATAAAAAGGACGAAAACACACACACACACACACACACACACACACACACTATTCTAGCGCTTACGTGGTCGACTCTCGTGAGGTCACAGGTAAACTTTCCAGAAGTTGGTATACAACAGTATTAAAAGGGGCCCGTAGAGGAATACAGCGAAACTGCCAAGGACCGGAATGGATGGGTGCAGCGGTATACCCGCGTTCTCTTACGTTGTCCGGGGGGTGTGGGCTACCAAATTCGAGACAAGCGACCCTACTACATTCACTGCGGGCATTCCTGTAGCGTTCTACAAATATTGCCCTACCAGGCTCAAAGCGGATAATCGTATAGCGCAATCAGCCCTACTACATTCACCGTAGGCAATAGTGTAGGGCCGGGCGTACGACATCTAGCCTATTTAATGTGGCCACCAGACTAGGTCAGGCGCCGCCTCCCCGAGTGAATAGCCATGTTTTTCGGGCGGCGGGGGATGAATCACCGGCGGTGCCGGTGTGGTTCTTTGCGCTTCAACAGTCGTATCGACGTTGCTCAGGGCTTTACATTTTCCGTGCTCGTCCAAGAGCCCCTTCTGCGGCCACACGCTATGTCGCTACCTCACCACTCCAACCACAATCCGGGCACGGAGAGAGAAAGGATCGAGAACATTCCCCCGTGCCTACCAAAACAGTCAAGATGCCGCTTGTCTGTGTGAAATTGACTTGGCATCGCACCAAATATATCGAGAAATATTGACGGTGAAGCAATGATTTTTGAAAAGATTATGAATCTAGAAATAATGACGTACCTGTAAAGCAATTATGTTCGAGTCGGAATGAATTGAGAATCACTTCGCCCCCACGAAGGACACGTCGAATATTCGCCACAGTAGTTGGCCCGGGCCGGACGACGAGGATACTCGCTGAACAGTGAGCGGCCTAGATGAACGTCTGGAATTAGTTTTTTGAGGGAGTGTGTCCACCGAGAATGCCTTGCTCTTTCGCTACCGTAGATGGACGGACCAGCCACGTACGCCAACCACGGAACAGAGCGTGGTCTTGAATGAACGAACGGTGTGGTCCGAAAGCCGTGGCACCCCACTGGTTAGACGTTTGGCCTCTGGGTAGCCTTTCCTACTGCAGACCGCAGACGTCAAGTTTATCTGGCTTTCGAAACCAACCTTTGGAAGCATCCCTCTGTGTGCGGATGCATGGGTTGGGTTAGTGGTCACCTGACGTCAAGGCGTCTCCTCAATCACCTGAGCCGTTTTTTCTCCTACATCCCGTGTGTGTGCGCTTGTGCGTGTGTGCATTTTGTTTGGGAACGAACCATCTGACTCTTTTCAGCATCAACGAGATCTGGCTGTGTGAAGGAGGCCAGAAATCTTCCAGGAAACTTCGGGGAAACACCTAGGGAACCTTCTTGGCGGCGGTCCGGGTGGACGGAGACGTGAGTGATCTACTACAATTCACGTATGACTGTCATGCTGTTGTAGGGAGTGAGTGGGCAACGCCTGCCAATGGTGAGTTTCGGTCCCACACGAACACTTGTTCTTGAAGTATATTTTTTCGAAAATCCGGCGGCAAATTGTTCATTCAACACAATGTGGTATACGTTTTCTCAGTTTCATCATTTTGCGGGTGGTTGGCGTTCCCTCGGTTCCGAGGTATTTGTAACGTTGATGAAGTGGATATGATCGTCGAGGAGGCTTTCGTACCGTCAAATGCCACACTGTCCTCCGTGCTACCTCCATGAAGTTCGTCTCCCACGTGATGAAGCTACCATGGCATGTAGCGGACAGTGATGAAACTATCACCACCGAACATCCCGCGAGATGTTCCTAAATACCATGGCGCATGCATCTCACGCGCGACGAAACTGTTTGTCCATGCGTATCTCACACGTGATGAAAGGTACGCGTGCGCGGTGGTAGTCCATCTATTGTCTCCCAACACTGTTGCCCAATACCCCAATACAGGCCGCACCGAGCGCACTCAGATTCATGTCTTGTTCTCGTCCGACTTTGCTCAGTGAAGAGGCGGTGCAAATAACGGTCACTGGGGGTGCAGAAGTCATGATGCCTCGCCCGCCGCCGCCCTCACCTATATTCCTTCCCCACGCTCATGCCCCCCAAACGGTGATTATTTGCTTGCGTTTCCCGACCGACGAAAACAGATGACCGACGCCCGCCACAACCTCTCGTTCAACAACGGCTGTGTCCATGGGGGTTCCGAGAATCGACAACCCCGCCGACAGGGGCCCCGCATCGGTAGAGAGGGAAATCAGTTTGTAGATAGGCAAGCTCCCGTGTGTCTGTGGTGGGGCCGTTGGGGAGGAAGCTGCGGGTATTGTTGTAGATGTCCTGGTTGCTCTGCAGGAAAACGCGGGGACTCATCTTGCAATGACTTCATGCAGTACACCGTCTAGAAATTATTTATTACAACGAGGACTTCTCTGGGCTGAAGTTCGTGAAGTACAACGTCTGGAGAATATTTATTACAGCGAGGACTTCTCTCGGCTTAAGTTCGTGAAGTACAACGTCTGGTGACGTATCACAACACACACACAGCAGCATGCGTAGGACGGGGGTAGGCGATCAGGCAGACCACGCGCCTGGGAAAATATTAACCGGGGGTCAAGAGCGCGTCAGGCAGTCTTTCCTTTCTGTGCGCGAGTGATGTTTCAATATCCCGGTTGTGGTAACGTTGTCATTTCGCCGGGTGCTGAGGGGGCTCCGCGGACTAGGATGGCCACGTCTGTGCAACGTCGCAGCCTCTGTTCCAAAGTGTAAAGATACGTTCGTTCTGTTATGGGAAGACGGGGTTCTCGCCCTTGGAGTTGGACCGATATTATTAGCTATGGGAATATTTGGTTCTGTTCCGTCTAGAATGGGAGAGACATGGGGCCGTCTTGGCAATTGTGTGAAATAATGAGCGCTCACGTTCGGATCGCTCTTCATTCGTGGGTTGAGGGATTTCCACAACCCTCAAATGAATTGTTTTTGAGGTTCTAGCCCTCGGGAATGAGGGCAAATTGATGTTGTCGTGGCTCGGGGTTTTTTGAGAGATTGACGGGATTGCTCTCTCACTCTCGAGTGAGAGCATCACGCAGTGGTCCGACTGATGTTTCATTTTCTTCGTCCTGTGAGAGAAGTTGTCTGAGCTGGTTTTCCATTCGGAGCATGTCTCGCGCCTTCAGCGCACAGATCTGGGTCTCTTGGTCCCTGGTGTAGCTTCTCCTTCTACAGCAGTGTCTTGATCGGGATTCAATTGAACAGTTTTTCATATGTTTCCGCTCCTGGCGTTACTTGCCGAGCCTCGTGGTATTGTGTTCGACGAAGGATGGGCCGCAAGAGTCTTGTGACCTAGTCTGGTAACGTTGGATACTATTGCCGCTAGCCGACGCTGTCCTTCAAGAGACAGTTTTTTCCTGGGTTTTGTGTGCGTTTGTGCTGCTCCGTTGGATATATAACCCCCCCCGCCACAACACAACGGTAACTACAGGTGGGGGCATCGTGGAGTACAGTAGTGCTGTACGGTAGTATTCCCGCCCTTCCGGCGAATGACGCTGTACGTGGTTTTCCGCTCTTGCGCGTCATGTTGCGTCTTTCATTCAATCATTCTGTCGGAGAAGTGGTTGAGATATAGGTACAGATAGAGGATGCGCTGGTAACTCGCGGCCTCGGGTATTAGTGAGCTGGGTGTTTAGAGGAAGTTCCTCTTGTGGTGCGGTTGGTTCTAGGGTAGGTCCAGATCGAGGATGCGTTAGTTGCTCGGGGCCTTGGGTGTTTGTGGGCTGGGCATGTGAACGAAGTGCGTGTTAACGTCGCCAAGCCAGTATGGTCATTCAATAAATAATGTAGGAAAAGCGGATGGTTCTTGGGTAGGTCCAGATCGAGGATGCGTTAGTAGCTCGGGGCCTTGGGTGAATGTGGGCTCGACAGTGTGCAGACAGTGCTCCGTTTTTCGTGCATGCTAACGTCGCCAAGCCAGTATTTTCATTCAGTCAATAACGTAGGAAAAGCGGATGGTTCTTGGATATGTACAGATCGAGGATGCGTTAGCAGCTCGGGGCCTTGGGTGTTTGTGGGCTCGACAGTAAGCAGCCAGTGCTCCGTTTTTCGCGCGTGTTAGCACACCGTCATTCAGCCAAAACTTTCATTCGATCAATTATTTGGGAATCGCGGTTAGGTCCAGACCCAAAGGATGCGATATTTAATAGTTCGGGGCCTCGAGTGTAGGGGCTGGACAGGACAGTAAGCAGACACAGCTTCATTTGTCGTGCGTGCAACGCCATCATTCAGCCAGTCTCGACGTTCAATCTTGCTGGGGGAAGGTGGTTGGTTCTGAGGTAGGTCCAGATCGAGGATGCGTTAGCAGCTCGGGGCTTCAGTGGTACTTTGGTGTGTAACGGGTTGGGTAGTAAGTGGACTTATGAGCGTCGGGGAATATTCCACGGATATAATGAGCCTCTTCAACTGCCGCGTGAGCGTTGTTTTCAGGCCTTGTTTCAACCTTCGTCAGACGACGGTTTACAGAGGCTTCGGTAGTGGTCTAAAGTGGTAATTGTCAAGGACCCGATTTTGGTTGTCCCTCCATAGCTTTTGACTGAGATCGAATAAAACAATAAAAGACAGTTTTAGAACGCCCGCAGCAAGGCGCAAAAGAGTAGCGAGTCGCCAGAGAAAAGAAAAAATAAGTGCTCGCGGCGGTCTCGAACCCTCGACCTAGCCCCTAGATCAGATTTTCACCCAAATATATTCTTACAGCGGATTATTACTTTTCTCGCCAAACCACCTACACGTGTACCGGAAGACCCCCAACCACTTCACAGATGCCTCTGCCGCGCCTAATGCGTGTTTATATCACCCGTCAACGTACTTCCGTTGCAAATATTGTATATGTCCAACAAAAACATCCTTTTTTTGTACAACCTTCCCTCCAGAAAACATGGGGAAAAAACTGAAAAAGTTCACCTCAACGAACAAGAATGCGCCATCCATTTACTGTCTCCATTCCTTCGGAGTCGGGCGCCTGTGTGACTTGTATTTCTTGTACGTCTTCTTGCCTTCAGGCCCTTCCACACGCGTCTCCCGGTACATGAGGGCGTGTGTATATGCCTTCTTGCAGTAGCCCTGGACTACCGGAACAGCCTGCCTACCCTTCTCTGCTCTAAAACTTAGCGGCACGTTTTTGCGCAAGTATTCCAACGAATACGTGCAATTCTTGAGAGTCCAGTCCTTCGCCCGTCCCCAAACAAATTCGATGGGGTTACACTCGCAGTGGTACTTAGGAAGCATGAGACAGGCCCGCCCGTGGCGCTGCATTAACAGCACCAGACTAGAATCAACTTCCTTGAAGTCTTTCTGCTCTCCTAGAACGTGCTCCATGCTCTTGCTGAGGTCCTGCTTTTCGCCTGAGCCCCCGGTCTTACTCATGCCTTTGACCAGGAGCCCCCTCTCCCACAAGATCTGCCGCATTCCTTTCAGCTTTCCGACATACTCGGCCGGCCGAAGATACGGGGAGTGGAAGGGGGGGGCGTCTCCCCTCCGCAACGTAAAGTGCTGTATCGTGCCCGGTGGGGGGTTCGGGGTGTCTTCGAGGATGGTCACGGGGTCTATCGGCGCAAGCCCTCCTTCGTTCTTCACACCACCGACACCCAAGTTCATTCTCTTCACCGACGGTGCGCCGGCCTCCATGCAATCATCACAGGACGACCAGTCGAACAGGTCTACAGGCTTTTGCTCAGGGTAGAGAACTGTGAACACGTCCAGCACGTCTGCCGTGTGGTCCAGCATCTTGAGCCTGGTCCAGTATCCCGCATTGTTCTTGCCGAACTCGAAGAGGTGGTAGGACCAGTACTGTCCGTCCTCGTCTTTGTGTAGTATGTAGTATGTCGATAGGGCGAAACTTCTCGACTTTCACGTTTTCCCCCCGCCGCTTCGCGGCAACTGGGGCAGCGCATCGTTTCCTGCAGTTGCGCTCCGCCTCCTTGATCTGTTCCCGCCGAGAAGAAGCCGAGGTTGTGGATGATCGTCCCCGACACCATGATCCTCTGGCCGTGTGACTTCTTGACGGGCACGTGCTGGCTGTCCCGATAACACGCGTACCTCTGGTCGTCGTTGGCTGCAAATTCGGAAAGGACACCGAAATCTTCTCGTCGTCATGGCCATCGAATTATAGACCTTTTTTGCCGTCGTGGTATTCGCATCCCATCTTCTCCAGTGACTCCGTTGCCGTCGAAAGGGAGATTTGTTGCCTTGGCGGCTCGTTCTCCTTCCCTTCCACCAGTTAAATCTCAATCCATGGACTGGGTCGAAGTCCTCCGTTTGTTGCGCCTCCAGCATCGGCATGATGGTGCTGTTCACCCACTTGCGGAAATCCTCCGTCTTGTTGGCTTGCCCGCTGAGTATCCCGCAGTTCTCGAGCGCCCAGCCTTTCGCGAGCCTCGCGACGCTTTCGTCGAGTTCCAGCAAAAACCGGCGCTTGAAGCGACCTGTGTCAGGTGGCTTGATGCGTCCGCGCGCGTCGAAATCCCGCTCCCACAGCTGTACTGTTGGAGCACTCCTCCGTCCAACCTCTGCTGCGATGGCCAGTGCATCCTTCCGGTCGACCCCGTTGAGCTGCTGGGTGTACAGCTGGATCAATGTCATGGCCACCTGGACCATGTGCGTCAGCATGCAGTTGGACAAAACGCCCTCTGCCGTGTTGGTGTCCTGCGCGAAGGGGCGGTGTCGAGGGCGGCAACAAATCTTTCCATTTTCAGTAGCCGATTTGTTTGACAGCAGTGTTTCTGACAGCAGTGCTTCGAGTATTTTTTTTAGCTGAGAATGCAGGTTGGTCAATTAATTACTCTGGCGGTCGCAGCCGGAGATCGGAGGGGGTGGTGGCGCCCTACAAACTCCGCCCCAACCAAGCCCTGTTGACAAATAAAACAGCAGTGCAAATCACAGAGTGTAGACCCAGATTCGAGCACGGCATGCTGAAGAAAAGAATCACAATGATCATAAATGCCGCTGTAAATTACTCACATCTGCCATCTCCGCTGCTGCGCTGATCGACTTCGCCGCATCTTTCACGACGAGGTCGAGCGTCTCGACACTCTCAGCGCGAAACTCGTCCGCCGCTGCCGCGAGCAACTGGGCTCTCATCTCCGCCCGTTTCGCACGCCTAATCTTCTTCGCGGCTTGGGATGTATTGTACGTGCCCTTGTTAAGATATTTCTTCTTCGCGTCCTCGGCCCACTCAAGTTCGAACTCTATCCAAGCCCGCACGACTTCTTCCAGACTGCTGGCAGACAGGTTGAACGCCCCAGGAACTGCGTCCTGTAGTTCTTGGCGCAGTCTCAACGCCCGCGCCCGCTAGGCAGCCCTCCCCAATGATCCAAAGCGTCGTCCGGCGTAGTCACGTCGTCCGCCCCTGTTTGGATCTCGCGATCTTCCTGCACCTGCAAGATCAGGTTCTGTGAACCGATGGCCGGGGCTGCGGTTCTAACTACACACTCCCGCGGAGGTGCGCTCTCCATGGGCGCATCGGATGAGCTGTTTTTTTGAAGGGCCTCCCAGTCAACAGCAGTAACATTGTCGAGGATGCTTCTCTCCGCGATGGCGTCGCGGCCGCGTGGCTTTCCAGACGTGATCCAGCCGCCCCTCCAATTCACTCAGTGCTGTCGCCCGACCTCGAGTACAGCACTACACGGTACTTTCGTGGCTTCTGTCTATCGATGCTAAGTGTGTTGCGCAGCTTGAATCCGTCAGGAACTGACTGCTATAGGGCGGAGATCATCTCTTGCTCGAGCTCCATTCGGTTGCCGGTCTTCACAACAACATGTGTACACCTCCCATGTGCGGTGTCAGCTGCTGCCCAAACCAACGGTCGGGCCGCATATTGTTTGAAATTTTCTCCTTGAGAGAATTCGACCTGGAGCCCGGCCAAACCGGGTTCAGAACCAGGTGATCTAGAACCAACTTTTGGCGAGGATTCCAAACATATATGTATTTTTTTTCACCGAGGTGGTTGTTGTTGTTGTTGTTGTTGTCTTCACATTAAAAACCGTTCCNGTTTGAAATTTTCTCCTTGAGAGAATTCGACCTGGAGCCCGGCCAAACCGGGTTCAGAACCAGGTGATCTAGAACCAACTTTTGGCGAGGATTCCAAACATATATGTATTTTTTTTCACCGAGGTGGTTGTTGTTGTTGTTGTTGTTGTCTTCACATTAAAAACCGTTCCGATCTCTCTCTACCCAGTACCTTCGCATGTCCGTACTGATACAACACTCGACGAGGTCGATTCCCGTGGTCGCAGGCTAACTTGCCCGAAAAATGGAACACTCAAGTAAAATGGTCCCGAGGGGTCCGCAAGTCAATGGAAATCAACGACAGATATTCTGGAGTCCTCCATTCCCTCTGCGCGCTATGCGAGGTAACAACTGAGACTAGGAGTCACATCGCAGGCCGGAGAGAATGAGGTACACCCCCTTGGTTCAATCTTGGTACTTCACAACGCAAGCAGAAACAAGGCCATTTGGCACAGAAAGAGAGAAAAAGAGAAAAGAGAAAAAGAGAAGAAAATAAAAGGAAACAGTAAGGATAGAGAAAATGAAACAAAAAGAGTGAGGACAAAAAGGGACCAGGCCGAAAATAACAAGAAACAAGACACAGAAAAAGGAAAACGGTGGAGAGACCACTAACTACAAGCAAACACGCAAACATGGCCACCAACCAGCGATGCATTGTAATGGTACGTCATCACTAGTAGGGGGTTGGTGCAATGCAATGGTGCAGCGTTGGGGGGGGGG
>CACKRE030004450.1:81476-93565 GCA_902602495.3 Ectocarpus sp. CCAP 1310/34
GAAAGCACTGTGTAACGGCCTCGAGGGTGCTTGACCATTTTAACACAACGCGGTGCGATCATCGCCCTTGCGCGGAGTGAGGGTTAACCACCCCGCACAACATGATCTACTCGTCCACCATTCATGGCTACCGCAAAAAAAAAACAGAGGTAAATAAAAAAACGGTATTCTGGTTGCCGAGCTCACGAAGTGAATGGGCTTGTTTCACAACGTCGTTGCCAAGCGACGAAAACCCAATCCCGATGGCAAACACCGTGGGGGGGCGGGAGGAACAAACGTGCGCTCGCATGGTAAAAAGGTGTGTGGCTGACTGCGGTCATTGGTTACGGACTGCTGTTCACCAGCGAAAAAAATAAATTGAAAATATGTGGTAAGACGCAGTTTCAACAATGCATGTAGTGGACTCTTTCGAACTTACATCCTCTCCAGAACAAGGAAAGAGATTTTGAGTTTAGCGATCGATCTGAGGATCGTTCCGGACAGTCTCGCCAGAACCCATGACAACGAAAACCTAAGCATGAATCCTTTGTCCCGAAGTACATAAACAAGTTACGAGTACAACCCCTTCGGTGGCACTGCACTCTTAGCTAGGTATGACAAAAGACGGAAGTTTTAGATCGTCTTTCGTTCGTGGCAAAAAAAAACAACGCACATCACATGTTTCCATGTCACTGCGGGGTGTGTATGCGTGTGCCCCCAAGGGCCGAGCGCACACATTCTTTGCTGTTTCTGGAGGAAAGAAAAAAAACAAGAGAAGACAAAATGTGATTTCTCCGTACATCGATACTGTATGAGCTGAAAGAAAATCAAAGAATAAGTGTACATCATACATCATATATCATATTTCGAATGCTCTTGATCTTTCTGAAGACCAGGCGCCAAGGGGGTACCGAAAAAAAAAAGAAGGAATGTGCGCATCAACAAACCAACCCAACCCTCACCTGTGAAAGAAAATCTCGTGCGTATGCCAGTAGGCCTGCTGCGCGCTGTCCTCGAGGATCAACCTGACGTAGTAGCGCACCCCCACGAGCTCGGCCTCGTCGTGGACCTCTGAAATGTCCTGAGATTTTTCGGCATATGGACAAATAGGGGGCAAGGGGAATAAATGTCGCTCGCTTGACTCAGAAAGCTTACGGGGTTCGTAGTTGTTGATACCTGCTGCTGCTGCTGCTGCTCGGCTGTTGGCATGTCGAACAAAAACAAATGTATCATGACAGCTACCGATTTTCGGGCTTCGTGACGTGTAACATTACAATTCAATACCGTCTACCCTATTCGCAAAACGGGGGAACACAAAGCACAACCACAAGAAAAACATATCATGACAAGCACCTGTGTGAGAGACATATGAGACGGCGTGAGTGGAAAGGTGTGAAGAGGGACGTCCACCGCGATGTCCACATCGCCCAACACCGCCTCCAATCGACAGTCCTCTTCCTGCAAGCGGCACGTTTGAGGAAGGGGGGGGGGGGGNGGGGGGGCGACAGAAAGGTCTCAGCACTGGATTCAAACAACGGCATAGACAAAATCCATGGTGTCTCCTGTGTGCGCATTATTCCCTGTACAAAATAGGGTCGCGCGAGGCGGCCCGCGAGCGTTGGAAGAGGGGGCACCGTGGGTAAAACATGAGAGGTAAAACATGGGTACGAAAAGGGGGCATCGTGGATAGAAATGGGGACCTCGTGGGTAGCACGGCGGCAAGGCGGGAATGAATGGAGCGCCGTGGGTAGAGGGAGCACCGCGGGTACATATAAGGGGCGCCGTGGGGCATCGTGGGTAGATAAGGGGGCACTGCCGGTAGAAAATGGCACCATGGGAATTAAAGGGGAGCACCGTGGGTAGAAAAAGTGGGCCATCTAGGCAGAAAAAGTGAAAGAAAGCACATAGAAGCCGCTGCAAAAGAGTCTTGTGAAGCACTTCATTCTCCGTAGTCCCTAAAAGTAATGTATAGTCTACATGGAGAGAAAGAGGCAAGGCACGAAAAAAACGTGTCCAACCCTACACGCTACCAGATTTTTTGCACCGAAGCGTGCATCTCGAAGCTTGGCATCCGCAGTTGTTAACTTCAAAACTTCACCAATCTTCACTTGGCCGAACAATACCTAGCCCATAATCTACGTTGTGCGCATCTTGTGTCAATAGAGAGTGTGTGTATACTCTAACGAGAAGTCAAATCCATTCCCTTGGCAACATACAAACAAATGACGAGAGGAACGAAAAATGACAATCGCAGCCGCGGGGGCGCTCTGTTATGCGGGCATCCCCCTTTCGCTACGCATACAAGTCGCATCATACCTGTGATTGGACGAAGTGAATGTCCTTCTGCTCCACGAATGGGGACATGAACTGACGTCGGACCTGCTCTTCCTCGCTCAATCCCAAGGCTGACAATGGGTCCTGCCAACAACAACAAAACAAGGAGATAAAAAACACAGAAAACTAACGGTGCGGTGTTCTTCTGTTACTGCACGGAATCTCTCTCAAATCCGGAGGGTAGCCTAGACTCCCCGATGACGTTCCGTCACAGTGTCCGAGATCATGGCATTTAGAAGTGTTTCGTGATTTCAACCGCTTTTGAGACTGGCGTCTTTTCACTGGTCAGCCGGGGAGCGTGGTCGATGCCAATACTAAAGATAAACTCACTCACACAGGGAGAAAGGAGGCAAGGGAAGCACATTGGAAGGCCAGGCTCTCAAGCACAACGGATCCTATTGAAAACAAAAAGAGACGGACGATGTAAGCATATCAAGATCAGGCTGGAGCATAAAGACCCGTGACACATACACAGCGAAAACGAAGTGGAAGCATTGTACCATAGCAGGGGAGGGCTCGAGCACACAAGGTACCCTCTGATAAAACAAACAGGGAGAAAGAGGGACAGATTCGAGAATGCCGTATATGACACAAGATAACACACCCCCTTAACCGATTTTCAAAGCTCGATTTCTCAGCAGCAGGAAGAGTCACAGCGCCGAAAACGGCGGCGTTGGAACCGGCTCGTCGAGAGTTTTTCGAAAATGTATCCTTTCGTTTGTGCATCCACTTCGTCGTGGAGTGAACGAGCTTTGAAAATCGGTCTAGGGGGTGTGATATCTTGAGTAAATTTACGGTAGGCTTCGCAGGGTTTTCCTATACAGTAGGTGGCGCGACACAGTGGCATGTATGGGCAAGAGGAGAATACGGCACTATTCGCGGCAAAGCCACTTTCGATGTATATATCGGTTCATGTATCATACATGTTGAGATTGTGACAAGAGAGATTTTGACGCCACTGCAATATCGGCTGTTCCACCACTGTTATTGACTCGATATCGGCTGTTCCACCTCCTGTAAAGCAAACAAAATTGGATAAGGAATACAATCGGGGAAGTTGGGTTAAGGAATAGGGTCCGCGTCCCCCGGGTCCTGTTCTATTTCCTCATAAACTTATAAACCTCGTGGGAAAGGGCGACATACGAGGGTTGGGCCAGAAAACAAGGTACAGTACCCTGCCAAAAAGGGGGAGCGAACCGCCTTTCAAAACACTCTTCGGAACAGCACGAGTGGTGGAGTTCAGGCACAGCGGGGTGTTTGTCACCCGGACCTCATTGCGGTAGTCAAGAGCGGTATGACAAAGGCGCTCGGCCATCGTACATCGGACCCCCGTCTTGTACCGGAAAAAAGAGGGTATGTAACTACAGTACAACGGCGGTTACGGTTTCAAATGGGGTCGTGACAAGCTAGCATTTCTCTGATAAATCCGGTTTACTCTTAAACCGTACCGCTGTGAAATGTATGTATTTCTAGTGGTCGTGACAAGCCAGTTTGACTCTCTTAAATCGACACTTTCTCATAAATAGCCTCTTCAACCGTAGCCGCCACCGTAAACAATAGTGAGCCAAGTTCTTGGACACCGATTTCGACCCCCTCACTTCAAGGTTAAAGGTGTACGCTCTGATATCGGAGCCATGACTGTACTCAGTTGAAGAGCGCTACCCCAGCCAGGTGTTCGTCCTGGCGTCGTTACGAGAACGTAGGTACTCGGTTACAAAGATCCACCAAAGCGCCGCCGGCTGTTTTTGTGATCCTGACCTCGTGTGAAATGGGAAGGGGATTCGGAGAGCTCAATAGCAGCCCTAACCCTATAACCCTGACCGTACCCCTTAACGTTGACCTTAATACGGTTTACATTAGCGTGGAACGCTGCAGCCAATACCACAACAAATTAAACGGAGAAGGATCTTCAGCGCATCATGTGATATAATAGCATGAATTGACGGTGCGGCTCCATAAACAACACAGCTGCAACACAGTTACGCCCCTTGTATACATGCGCTGTTTCATTTGCTCCGCTGGTCAAGGGCGCGTGAAGATGACAAGGGGTGACACAGTTGAAAAGCTCCAAGCACAGCCGGATGTTCCGCCGTCCTAACCTTTTCCTTTCTGCACTCCCCGAGTATTGTGTGTTCGGCCACCAGCACCTCTGATGCCTCTCCGTACATGAACTCCGCCCGTAACAGCATCACCTGAAAAAAGAAAAGAAAAAAAACACGGCCGTTTCGCAGGAGCGGAAAGCTGTTGTTCGAAGGTGCGTGTATTTGAATAAGTATTGCTGTTGGACACTAAAGCCACACACGCACCACCTGACAAGAAGTAAAGAAAGGCCGTGTGGCGGCGAAGCGGAAAACCAGTTTTCGAAGGTGCACATTTTTGAACAAGTATTGCTGTTGGACACTCCATAGCCACGCCACGCATCGCTCGAAACAAAATTGGTGGAAATAGTATGGGCATATAGCGTGAATGTCGCCGTGCGTGTCGCTTTCGTCTAAAGAGACTTCCACGTAGCCGATAACAATAATTGCCGTTCGACACTCTACGGTCACGCATGCATCGCCTGAAAAAAACGGTGGGAGACCTGGGCTTAGATTAGAGCATGAATAGTTCTTCGATCAAGACAAGGAGTGTGATATCCTGCGTATGCGACTTGTTGTGAGAACATGTCATCTCACGTGTGCTGCGACGATGGGCAAAGCGACATCCGTGAACCGGACGGTCCCTTGGAGGACATCGCCGAGGTTGAAGCTGTCCACTCCGAAATCCTGCGCGAAAGAGAAGGAAAAACAAAAAAAAATGAGAAAAGAGAAAAATACTTGCACACGGCACAGCAAAAGCTGTCCACTCCGAAATCCTGCACTAACGAGAAGGAAAAACCAAAAAAACAAGGGGAGAGAGAAAATTGCTTGCACACGGAACAGTTAAAGCCGTCCACTCCGAAATTCTGCATGAAAGAGATAGAAAACAAGAAAGGGAAAAACTATTAATAATTCAAACAAAAAAATTGTTCAGCACGATAGAGATAAAAAAGAAAACATGAAAAACAGAACACAGTGGCCGCGCGAGGGTGACTCTAAACAAGAAGCTTTGCATCAACCGCATTAATAAGTGTGGTGAAATGCATGCACTTACGACAAAGCGCAGGGACCGTTGCAAACGGAGACGACCATAGGACGTGGCTCGAACCTCTATCCCCCTCCCTTCTCCAATCCGCCAAGCAAAAACAACGAAACCAATAGCTGTGCACACGAACGTTTATTTTTTCTCGATGCCATACAAAAGTCAATGCATGCACTCACGAACTCGCAGCGACCGTTGCAATCGGAGATGACAAGGACGTGGTTGGGCCCCCCTTCCTCGTTATCCTGGCCGGCGTCCTCGTCAGGGGCATTCGACAAGTACTCCATCGCCAGCGGGAGCTGCGGAAAGCGTGTTACGGGTAGTGTTGGACAAGAGGTAGGGGTAGTCACATACGATAGACGAATGGAATGTAACCCGCGTGTAAACGTAGAGGTGATGTCATACGTATACGATGTTTGTGAGCTACTCCATCGCCAGGGGGATCTGCGGATACGGTCAAGGGTGGGGTTGGTTAAGGGGGAGGAGTAGTCATACGATAGACGAATGGAATGCGTCCCGCGTGTAACCGTGGGTAGGGTCGATTGAAGGGGTTGCTACGGAGATCGGCCCGACGCATAACGGTCAGGCCTAGCCTAGACGAATGGAACGTGCTCAAGGAGTAACGGCAGCAGCAGGAGCAACCAGCAACAGCAGCAAACATCATCGTCAACAACAACAACACCAACAACAGCATCACGGCTAGCGCCAGGCCAGCCAACCGTACCTGCGAGTAGACGTTGAACGTATACCACGGCCTCTGAGCCGACACCATCAGTCTATGCCTCAGCGCCATCAGATCCCCCACGTACGTCTCTCGCACCGGCCACCTTCGGTGTCCGCTTAGGAGACCGAGATCCAGGTTGAAACTGAACACAGCCTTGTCTCTGCACCGGAGAACAAAAACAGCACGGGGGGCGTGTCAACCACCTGCCTGTACTAAAAGAAATACTTATATACGAAGAGGATCACTGAGACCGAGATCCAGGTTGAAGCTAACCACAGCTTTGCCTCTGGTGTGGCGAAAAAAGAATTGGCCTTCAGACACGCTTACTTAAAATCACGAGGTTGAACGCAATGCATTAAGTTGCTGCTCCCATGGGGAAATCATTTTTTTCTTCGAATGCTGCCTTGTTTTGTTCTCTATGCCTTCCTTCTTCCTCAGTTCCCCGAGACAACGCCGCTAGCGACCAGCACAAAAGACGGCATAACGACCACACCTGAAGAACCGTTTCCGTTTCCTTTCAACAGAGAGAAACTTTACTCCTGAGGTTGGTCCTCTCTTGCTCACTTGATGAAAAAAACTGAGCTTCAGTTTTCTTTTCTGTCTGAGGTATGTATGCTTTCTTAAAAAAAAAAAAAACATGCTCTTCTTTTGGGCCAATTATGGTCGAAAACATGCCCAAAACTGCCATTCATGCTCGTTTCTCGGCCAACATGCTCAATGCGCGACTCTTGCCCAAATTTTCGATATGTCTTTTTGCTCTTTGACGCTCGATCACAATGGGGAAAGGCCTACTTCTGGGGTCCAGTTTTGTGTAGTTGATTTCTAGAGAAGTGTACATCATTTTTGGGGCAGTTGGCTTGTGACCATGGAAGGCGTCCGCGTCAGTTGGACCAGTACGGACACTAGAAGGTACTGAGCGGAGACCGGATCGGGTATGTAAGTACAACAAATTTTTGTGGTTGGTTCTTTTCGCTCACTTGATGAATTGACCCGTCGCCACTTGCGCCTCTAAGGCTCCCACAATCTCCCCGGTATCGCTGTCCACCGTCATCAGGTGTTCCTCAAAAGTCACCGTTACACCGGACATCCATACCTGTGATAACCGGAAAATCGGCAAACCGCGACGAGCAAACACAATCAGGGCAAAGCGGTGAGCACCAATGCCCACGGAAAAAACTCGTCAGCCGTCCAGCACCCAAACATAAACACGCAAAGTATCTAACACCCGCTGAAAAAAAAACATCAACCGTTGTGAATACATGGGACACATCCGCGGAACACCCAACACCAGCGGGAAGAACCCGCCAGTCGTCCAACACCCCTGGGAAAACTTGCGAAATATCGAACACCCACGGGAAAAAACCATTAACCTTGTGTATCCCTGACATATATCCGCAAAACGGGAAACAACATCCAATCAACACTCATGGACCAAACATACCCGTCGGAGTTCGAATCCGGCGTTGCTACAGTAGGCACCTTCGTTTACCGTATCACCGTCAGTTTACCAAGCAACGCTGCTGCTCATGTACCACGGCATACCGCAATGATGCGAGAGAACGCAGGGGGGTGTCGCGTTTTTCTTAGGGTGGTTTCTCAACCACCAGGATGGGTATCGCTGTCGACAGGGGCGGTTTTGAACACACATCACGATCAGGAGGGTCGAGTTATGTATCGGTTGGTGTTCGCACCCTCCTGATCGTGGAGCAATCATCAAGCTTTGAAAAGACGCCCAAAACCCTTGTGCTTTCTCTCGCATCCTTACGGTGGGTCGAGATGACACGCAACAAAACAACTTACCCTTTTCGAGGTGGGTGCCATGACGGTGACAGTTCCCGTGATGTTCTCCGACGTGTCAAGCAACGGGCAGTGCCGTCGGAAAACGTTTCGTGGCACGAGGGAGAGCGACAGCGTGTCCATCCATGTTCGGTCCGAGTCTACCTCAACGGATATCTGCAGCATAGACAGACGGGGAGAGAGAGAGAGAGAGAGAGAGAGAGAGAGAGAGAGAGAGAGAGAAGAGAGACACACACACGGATGAGGTACAAGTAGAGTGGATGAGAAGCACGCCACGCGCAAAACATGCTCCGCCTAGGACTAGGACACTCTCACCCGCCGTATCGAGGACCGACAACCTGTTCCACGTTCAGCCAAAAACAAGCCATATTCCTGGCCGGGTTCAGTAACGGGGACGGGTTTAGCGACACCCTGTTACGCGACATGCCCTGTTTAGCGACCACAAAATCACGTGGAATGGCAGCGCACCCCGGTAGTATAGCTGGTATAATAGTTCAGTTTAGCGACCTGTCCTGAATTGAGGCCACAATTCGTCGTGACACCAGGGGTCGCTACACCGCCCCTTCCACGCTGAAAATAGTACATACCCCATGCCGGTGTACGCGTGCTGTGCCCAAATCAAATACAGCAGTGGAGGTCCGGTTTCGAGCCGGTTGGATGGTGCCCGTGTTTTCGGCGAGCACGCACTGATTTTCCAGTCAATGACTTCGAGAATAGTGCCGGTCTGGCATAGATAGTGCCAGCGATTTTTCTGGGCATATGCCGGCACGACCTAGGGACCAATTATGTACGCCATTGGAGGCCCCCGTTTCGCGACCCCTAGAGGCAAGAGAGGCGGTGGTCGCTAATCCAGGGCTAAACAGTCGGGGTGTCGTTGTGGTGCCACGCGATCAAAAGGTCGCCTCAAAGCAGGGCCCATGACTTTTCCGCCTGTATTCTTAACGTTCATGATCCTGGATTATCCAACACCCGCGGGACAAGTAATGAAACGTCCAAAGCCCTGGGAAAACCCGTGGAATATCAAACACCCACGGGGCAACACCAGTGACGCGTCGAGGACCCAGGGGAAAACCCGCAAAAAGCCACACACCCACGGGGAAACACCCGTGAAACGTCGAGAACCCATGGGAAAAACCGCGAAAAGCCACACACCCACGGGGAAGGACCTATGAAACAACCACCAACTCACGGGTGAATACAGAATGAACGTCGACCTTATCAAGGGACCGACATCTCGATTTCACGTTCTGCTAAAAAACCCAATCCTCCAACGTCGTGCTCGCACCTTGAAGACATCGTTGAACCATCCCGGGCCACCTAGATTAACCTTATCGAGGTTGCAGATGTAGTTGTACGGCCGCTCGTCCTCTCCCACGCCGTCCATCGGATTCCCCATCATGCCTGCCGTGCGAAGAAAACAAAACGATCACCAAGTCAAAAACCAGTAGCAGAAACCCCAACGCAACAACAACAACAACAACAACAACAACAACAACAACAACAACAACAACAACAACAACAACAACAACAACAACAACAACAACAACAACAACAAAAGCAACACTAACCACCACACCGTCACCGACAAAAAAAAATTGCGCACCTTCCGGGGGACGTGGTCGGCCCCCCTTCGTCGTTCCAAACAGCAATGACGTCATGGTCATCGCCAGCCAATTTCCCATGGTCGCCAAATCAACACCACAAGCATCGTCGGCAACATCGACAGCAACGACACCGGCGAAAAACATGAGCAGCAGCAGCAGCAGCAGCAGCAGCAGCAGCATGTAAACAAACAGCAGCACAGGGAACAAACACATGCGAAAAACACGCGCACCGGCAGCAGCAGCAGCAGCAGCAGCAGCAGCAGCGGCAGAACAAACACTAGCAGCATTTCAAAGCAGCAAACAGAACCCATTGGCGGCGAGCAAACGAGACAACGAAACGGTGGCACATAGCAGTGGCAGGGGCAGCATCGAGATAAAAAATGGTCTGGAAGATAACAATAATCCTGTCTTTGCACGGCAAGTGGCATCACCATGCCTGCATAAAAAGCAGCCACATTGGGAACCTGACGACGACGGCAGAGGCAACAACAGTAACAACAACGGACTGCCATCATCACCGACAGCAACATCACCAACAGCAACAACCGATAACAAAAACAACACCGCCGCCGCCCCCACCCACATCATCACCAACAACAGCAACGACAACAACAGCAACGACAACAACAGCAACGACAACAACAGCGACAGCCAAAACTACACACCAACGTTCTCACCCTGGGCGAAGACTTCCCTCCACCCGCCGCCTCCACATCAGCACCAAACCCCGCACCCGCCGCCGTACTCAAGTCGCCACCTGCTGCGGTTGCGGCGGCACTACTCGCTCCATTGTTGCTGTTGTCACCTGTGACTCGAACGAATAGCGGCGACAACAAGGGTCTGACATGATAACACACTTTGGCACAGCTACCGATGTCAACGCATGAAAAGAACATTACCACACGGGCGTTGTTGTCTCAAACGAAAAGCGACAACAACAAGGATGTAGCATGAGAACACGCTCGGCATTAGCTGCTGCTGAAATGCACAACATGCCATGACAAAGAGCATGGCCACCGTTGGTGCTGTTGTCACCGGTCACTCGAAGGAATAGCGCCACGATAACAAGGATCTGACATCAGGACATCACGGGATAACTACTGCTGTTGCGGCGGTACTGCTACTACTGCCGTCATTGCTGCCTTCGTCGTTGTTGGTTTCACCTGTGACTCGAACGAATATCGACGATAACAGGGGTCTGACACGAGCCCATTCTTATCCCGCCACAAGACCCATGTCTTCGTACTGGTCGACGCACGAAAAAAAAACACAAAAAACACAAAAAAAAAAACACAAAAACGCACTATGGATTCATTGCGACTCTATCTTAGACTTATTTCGATAGAGATGGATTTGTTGTGAGATATTAAGAAAATAAAAAAAAAACCCACCTGGCCCCTGAGGATCTTCAAGGTCCACTTCCCCCGCGGTGTCGACATCCGCCAAGCCCGCCGCGCCCCCTACCCCTACCCCCCCACCGTCTCCGCCCGGGGCCCCTTCTCGCGATTGGGACGCCATGTCTGCGGGAGCTAACATTGGCTGTGCGGCGAAAATTTGTGTAAAAATATATATATAAATACAGTGAGACGAGACGGGCTAGTTAGGAGAACGCTCGAACGGAGAAACCACACAAGAAAACACATCAGAAAAAAAAAGTTGAGACGAGACAGGCTAATTCGGAGAACGTTAGCAAATAAACAAAAAAAACAGACGAGACGACCCCCAAGTGCTCAACCTAGGCTTGTTGATGGAAGCCGAAACCTGACTGGTCTAAATGGTTTTTGACTTCGGGTTCTGAGAGGCTAACAAGGAGAATAACAGCAAAATTGCCCATAGCTTCAGCTGACGCTACGAATTGATTGCTGATCTATACATGTTCGACTTTTCTACAGACAGGGATGCTGACGCTATGAATTGATCGCTAGTTTTGTTCGACTCTTCTCTACAGACAGAGATGCTGACGCTATGAATTGATTGCTAATCTATGTTCGACTCTTTTCTGCAGACAGAGATGGATTCGTTGTGTCATAGCATAGAGACGGATTCTTTGTGTCATGTTGAAAACAAAAAAAAAAACGGCCAAACAACGAGGCAGCGCCACACTGGTGGATCCAGAGGGACGACATCAGGCACACACAAACATTCCTGCACATGTTCACCTGAAGGAAAGCCAAGAGAACCTGCGAGCAGGACTTGGCTCCCTCGTGACTTCCAAGTGGCTTGCTAGGTTCGGACGAGGGCATGTGTGGAGCTATGGTAGTGTATGTGTTGCTATTTTGTTTGAGTCATCTAGCTGCTGACACGATGACTGTTGGATCTTGGGAGTGTACGATTATCAACTTGGGAGATGCAGCATACCACGATATCCTGGCTTCGGCTGGGCTTGAAATAACCCTTTTGCTGTCCTCCACTCTTTGCATCAGTGGCTTCCTAGATTCGGGCGAGGGCAAGTGTGGAGCTATGGTAGTGTATGTGTTGCGACTTTGTTTGAGTCATCTAGCTGCTGACACTATGACTGTTGGATCTTGGGA
>CACKRE030004450.1:93849-104166 GCA_902602495.3 Ectocarpus sp. CCAP 1310/34
TGGAGCTATGGCCGTATATGTATTGCTGTTTTGTTTGAGTCATCTAGCTGCTGGCACTATGACTGTTGGATCTTGGGAGTGTACGATTATCAACTTGGGAGATGCAGCATACCACGATATCCTGGCTTCGGCTGGCCTTGAAATAACCCTTTTGCTGTCCTCCGCTCTTTGCATCAGTGGCTTCCTAGGTTCGGGCGAGGACATGTGTGGAGCTATGGCAGTGTGTTTGTTGCTATGTTTTTTGAGTCACCTAGCTGCTGACACTTGGGAGTGCACGATTATCAAATTGGGAGATGCAGCATACCACGATATCCTGGCTTCGGCTGGGCTTGAAATAACCCTTTCGCTGTCCTCCGCTCTTTGCATCAGTGGCTTCCTAGGTTCGGACGAGGGCATGTGTGGAGCTATGGCCGTGTATGTGTTGCTATTTTGTTTGAGTAATCTAGCTGCTGACACGATGACTGTTGGATCTTGGGAGTGTACGATTATCAACTTGGGAGATGCAGCATACCACGATATCCTGGCTTCGGCTGGGCTTGAAATAACCCTTTCGCTGTCCTCCGCTCTTTGCATCAGTGGCTTCCTAGGTTCGGACGAGGGCATGTGTGGAGCTATGGCCGTGTATGTGTTGCTATTTTGTTTGAGTAATCTAGCTGCTGACACGATGACTGTTGGATCTTGGGAGTGTACGATTATCAAATTGGGAGATGCAGCATACCACGATATCCTGGCTTCGGCTGGGCTTGAAATAACCCTTTCGCTGTCCTCCGCTCTTTGCATCAGTGGCTTCCTAGGTTCGGACGAGGGCATGTGTGGAGCTATGGCCGTGTATGTGTTGCTATTTTGTTTGAGTAATCTAGCTGCTGACACGATGACTGTTGGATCTTGGGAGTGTACGATTATCAAATTGGGAGATGCAGCATACCACGATATCCTGGCTTCGGCTGGGCTTGAAATAACCCTTTTGCTGTCCTCCGCTCTTTGCATGAGTGGCTTCCTACGTTCGAGCGAGGGCATTTGTGTAGCTGAGATGTGTGTCTTCGTGAAAGATTGTTTGAGTAATCTAGCTGCTGACACGATGACTGTTGGATCTTGGGAGTGTACGATTATCAAATTGGGAGATGCAGCATACCACGATATCCTGGCTTCGGCTGGGCTTGAAATAACCCTTTTGCTGTCCTCCGCTCTTTGCATGAGTGGCTTCCTACGTTCGAGCGAGGGCATTTGTGTAGCTGAGATGTGTGTCTTCGTGAAAGAACATGTAGAGAGAGTCGTATTGGCAATCGCATCAAGCGCATCGCGCATTTTTCGGATTTTGGCCCCCTTCCAGGGACCTTGATTTTTACCCGCTCGCACTGACGTCTTTTAATTGGTCAGCCGGTTAGCGCGGTCGATGCTAATAATAAACACACAAACACACACACACCGAGAGCGCACCTACCATCGGGCATAGGAATGGGTGTTACAGTAAGTTGTGAGCCTGCCAGTAATCCAGGCAGTCGTTCAAATGAAGCAAGCATACTGGAAAGCAAATCATCGGCGAAGTTGGGTCCAGGGTTGTGTTGCTGTCTGCGTGCTCGGTGTTTCTGGTAATAATCTTACTTGCTGGACAACATAAGGACACTTCCCCGACTTGAGGACACACTTGTTAGCAAAAACCACGTTTGTCCTGAACTGCCGTTCGACTGCTGGCTGGAGTCGGCCAAGTTGGGGGCGAGGGTAGGGTTCATGGGGGCTGCGTGCTTGGTCATTTTCGTAACAACCTTTGGCAGTCCGAGCCTGCCGCATCTATCCATCACGATGCAAACGTCTGCGTTGCAGCTGCGCTGGTGCTCTTAGGCGGTGGAACATGCTTGTCGCCAGGTACCCCGTAGGTTGGTATACGCAAGACACCACGCCCCCTGGACCGATTTTCATGTAATACCTCCATTGCTGTAGGTTGAATAAGATATCACACCCTCTGAACCGATTTGAAAGCTCAATTTTTTTGTTCTTTTTTGTCCTCACTTCAAGTCAGCGCTCACTGCACTAGTGCCGCTTACTCCAACTCGTGGTCACACAGAAGAGCTCCTCTATACCCTCCCCTCCTTCGATACTTTGCCTTTGTTTTCTAACGCGAGAGGAGTTCAGCACTCTCTTCCCTCTGTGTACACACGAATGAGGGCTATCCACTAGACCAGGAGCGGAAGCGAGAGAAAAGCTAACGTTGCACCAGACGCTCGCTTGCGCCGGGATTCGAACCCCTGACCTGACGTCTTGCAGGTTTCGAGGATACCAACTAGAATCACCGGGGCGACTGGCTTCGAACACTCCACGGCGAACAACATGTCGACTTCATATGAGACGTTGTCAGAAAAGCCCTCCACGAGGCGGTGCCAATGCCACCATTCTCGGCACCGTCGCTGAGTACATGAGCCACCGGTCGCCCCGGTGGTCTAGTGGGTACCCTCGCAACCTGCTAAGGGTCAGGTCATGGGTTCGGGTCCTGACAGAGAGAGTTTTTTTCTCACTTATTAAATCCTGGTCTCCCTTGGAAGCGACGCGCTGCAAAGCTCGTTGTTAGTAAAACTTGATCGACTTCATAAGTCGTTCCTGAGTCGCGAGGGAAGGGATTGCTGTACCCTTCTCGCGATAAAAATATCTCAGGCAGAACCGCAGGAGGGGGTCCAACCCGCAGGAGGGGGTCCAACCCCCCCCTCCTATGTGACCCCGGTTGGGTCGTCTAGCTGGTACAAGTGGAGGATAGGGGCCAGAGGGCCAGACAACAAAGTCCAATGAAAGGAGAACAAAAAAAAAAAAAAAAGGGCAAGCTTTGAAAATCGGACGAGGGGGTGTGTGATATCTCACGCAACCTATTAATAGTTGTTTGTTGTCTGGCTGTCTGCCCATCTGCCGCCTCTTTGTCCTGTTTGCTCCGTTACTCGCATGCCCTGGTGCGTAGAGCCTGGCGCTGGTACGTTACCCTTTGATTTTTTCTTTAGGCGGGTGTGGGAAGCGTCCTTCTTTATTTTTGTTTTGATCGGTTTCCGAGGGCTCTTTTCTCGAACGGTCGGTACGATACCTGTTGTTTCGTTCTATTATTTTGTTTTCATTTTCCGAGTGGTTTGTACCCTATTTTTGTTCTGTTTCCTCGCGGCGTTGTATGTGCCGGGTTTTGAGACCACGGGCTCCCCATTATTTGTGACTATAGAGCTAATGTGAGAAACAACAACAACACACGCAGCACTGGCATCGTGTTTTTCTCCGGTGGTTGACCGGTGACCTTCAAGATTTCAAGAAAACATGTTGAAACGTCAGGGTACAGGTTGAAATAGACCCTAAATAAGCCCAAGTGTCCAGCCGTTTGTCCTCCCTCTCGCTACTGTTAAGACTTCAACGCGTCCCTGTCGACTGCTGTGGTATTATCTCGAACAGGTAGACTTTCTGTGAGATGATGTGCATTCTTCAAGCATACAAAAACATCTTGGACACACAGACGGAACAATTAAGACTAGGGGGGATGTTATTTTCCGTCACACGACGCGGCGATGAAAAATCCAGGGTCTTTGGTGCTGCTGTGTTGAGTACAACCTCATCATGCCAACGGCGGCTAACGGGTAGTATCGTTATCTTTGGGCTTGCAAACCCTGTGCTGACAAAGGTGACGACAGCCAACAACAGATGGTATTCGGTTGCCCCAACGAGAACAACAACGCTAACTGCCGATGCTTGCACAGGAAGCCAGAAGAGAGGGTAGGGCGTCAGGGCAATCATTTTTTCGATGGCGAGAGAAGCGAAAAAACCGTTTTCCCAGCGGTGTGACGCGCTGAACAAGAGCCGTCTTATCTCGACATATGGTGCGCACTCTCGCGCGAGCTCCTTCCAGCTATCACCGACCCTCAGGCAGCGGGATCTCATCGCAGGCGGGGACAAGTGCATCAACAGGCATCGGTGCTTGGAAAGAAGCACCTGGGGTACTCAAGGTAGGAAAAGGATAGGTGCTGTATAATTGGTCAAACTTTGACGGTGATTTGAATTGGTACGACAACCGCAAGGGGGAGGTGGCCGCAACAGCAGCAGGTAGCCTGCCCCAAAGCTCCCCGGCCTGTCTCGAAGTGCCTCACCTTGTGCTGAGGGTGTGGGGTCAATGTTGGCTCTTGCTCCCGCTCTTTCTCTATCGCCCCCTGTGCTCTCTGCTCGCTTGGTTTGCAAGCTCGGAGATGTTCTTGCACGACACTTGGGGCACCCGCAGCATGGAAATGTTTCCCGTATCCCTTTGGTGGGGTTGTTGTTGTTGTTGTTGTTGTTGTTGTTGTTGTTGTTGTTGTTTAAAAACCGTCCCGATCTCTCTCTGCCCAGTACCTTCGTATGTCCGCACTGGTCCAACACTCCACGCGGTCGATTCCCGTGGTCACAGGTTAACTTACCCAAAAGGTACACTCAAATGAAATGGCCCCGAGGGGTCCGCAGGTCAATAGAAATCAACGACAGATATTCTAGAGTCCTCCACTCCCTCTGCGCGCTATGCGAGGTAACAACTGAGACTAGGAGTCACATCGCAGGCCGGAGAGAAACAGGTACATCCCCTTGGTTCAATCTTGGTACTTCACAACGCAAGCAGAGACAAGGCCATTTGGCACAGGGAAAGAGAGAAAAAAAGAGAGAAAAAAAGTGATTTTTTCAGCACGGCTATTTGGGACAACGTTGTCCCAAATTTTTATTTGGGACAACACGTCTAACTCGGCGTAGAAAGCTCGGATCGACCTCAAACCAAGTTTGTTGTAATCCTACTGGACACAGCTTTCACGGAATGTATTTTGAGTCCACAACGGAGCCGGGGCCGAGGAGATAGAGCCTAAAAAAGGGGCTCCTTGTTATGGAGGAAAACGTGGATTTACCGAAGCCACGGAGCCCCTTTTTTAGGCTCTATCTCCTCGGCCCCGGCTCCGTTGTGGACTCAAAATACATTCCGTGAAAGCTGTGTCCAGTAGGATTACAACAAACTTGGAGCCGGGGCCGAGGAGATAGAGCCTAAAAAAGGGGCTCCTTGTTATGGAGGAAAACGTGGATTTACCGAAGCCACGGAGCCCCTTTTTTAGGCTCTATCTCCTCGGCCCCGGCTCCAAGTTTGTTGTAATCCTACTGGACACAGCTTTGACGGAATGAATGTATTTTGAGTCCACAACGGAGCCGGGGCCAAGGAGATCAAGCCTAAAAAAGGGGCTCCTTGTTATGGAGGAAAAAAAAAAAATACCGAAGCCACGGAGAAAAAATACCGAAGCCACGGAGCCCCTTTTTTAGGCTTTATCTCCTTGGCCCCGGCTCCGTTGTGGACTCAAAATACATTCCGTGAAAGCTGTGTCCAGTAGGATTACAACAAACTTGGTTTGAGGTCGATCCGAGCTTTCTACGCCGAGTTAGACGTGTTGTCCCAAATAAAAATTTGGGACAACGTTGTCCCAAATAGCCGTGCTGAAAAAAGAAAACGGAGAAAAAGAGAAAAATATATAAGGAAACAACCAGTCAAAGGAAAGGGAAAACAAAATGAAAAACAGCGAACAAGACAAAGAAGGACCAGGCCGAAAATAACACGAGAAGACAGGAAAAGGCACACGGTGGAGGGACCACTAACGAACAAACAAACACGGAAACATGGCCACCAACCAGCGGTGCATTATAATGGTAAGTCATCACTACTAGTGGTGGGGGGTTGGTGCAATGGTGCAGCGTTGGGCGGGGGGAATTGGCTAAAAGAAATTCAATCCGGCACGTATCGCGCCACTCGGTCCCCGTCTCTTCTCGTTTGCTTTCTTTCCTCGCCGGCTCGTCCGTCTCCTGCCCCCCTCCCGCCCAATTGGTTGGTGGCTTGCGGTTTTGTTTGAGCGCCCGTTCTCGGCCAGCGGCTGGCCTCTTCTTCCTTCTCGTGCCAGGAGGTCATGAACCTCTCAGCTCCCTGCAGCACCGCCGCATGCCAGGGTACTCCCTCCTCCGCCTGCGCGGCTTCCGTCCACTTTATTTAACTTCGGTGCCGTGTCTTTCGGTACCGGGATTTCGAGACAACGTGGATCGGTTGTCGTAGATCCTTGGTCGGCCCCGAATGCCTTCAGGTGGTCGTTCGTCGAGCACACACTTCGGCCAGTTCTGTTCCTGTCCCTCCCTACGTCGCTTCTCCCCTCGCCAGTTCGCCGAGCATCAATCAGTCGTTTCGGGAGTCGCCCGTCTCGCTGCCTTGCCAATGCTCCCGCGAACAGTAGGCGTCGTTGTCGGATCGTGGCTTCAACGCTCTGGCATTCGACCCTCTTCGGCGTCTGGGCGTAAGATAGCTGCCGGTCGGTGTCTTTCTTGCGCTTGTACCCGACAACTCGAAGGAGCAGTCGGTGGTGTATCGACCGCAGCGTCTGATAGTGGCCGCTGAGTGGTGACCATGTCATTGACATGCAGCCGTACAGCAGTGAGTGCCTCCATCACCTCCGCCTGGAGCAGGCGGATCTTGAGTCGGAACGGTGCTTGCGGTCTGTCGAAGAGCTCCCGGCCGAATCGCCTGAGGCATGCCCACGCTCCTCTGCTCCTGTAGTAGTAGTTGATCTCCCGGGTGAGGTCGCCATATTCGTTGACGAGGCCACCGAGGTTGGTACCGGAACTCGGTCGTCTGGGCGTATTTCTGTCCCGCGGCTTCGATGGTCAGTGGTGGAGGTTGGCCGTGATATTGTAGTCGGTTTGTCCTTTGCGCGCATCAAGAGCGTCTCCGTCTTCTTCTCCGACACCGTTAGCCCGAACTCCCCGAACATTTCAACGATGATTGATATAGACTAGTCATCATCATTCTCGCCAGTCCTTCTGCAGACCTCGATACGACGCCGGCATCNTGGCCGTGATATTGTAGTCGGTTTGTCCTTTGCGCGCATCAAGAGCGTCTCCGTCTTCTTCTCCGACACCGTTAGCCCGAACTCCCCGAACATTTCAACGATGATTGATATAGACTAGTCATCATCATTCTCGCCAGTCCTTCTGCAGACCTCGATACGACGCCGGCATCATTGGCATACAGCATCCATCCCCGATACTGCCCTCCGTACTCCGTCAAGGGGTGTCTCCTCCCCCCCCGCCGCTTCCGTTTTCTCCTCCTCCAAGCACACCAGGCTCCGCAGAACGACATCATCCTCGCTGAATCGGATGACAACGACCTCGAGGACCTCGGCGAAGAAGATGCTCAACAACAGCAGGGGGGATGTTCGTGAGCCCTAGCCCTGTTAAGGGCCGGCGGACTTGGGGCTGCTGTTTAACTGTGTGTATTAGCTCGCATGAGAGAGGAGAGAGGGAGAAGGAGGAGAAGAGGCCCCAATTCTCGAGAGAACACGGGGACTCCGCACTATCATCCAAAGCCTCTCAGCACATACCCTTCAAGTTGTCCCAGCTGCGTCCTACGAAACGGCTACTTTTCGACTATCTACTTCTACGCACGAACAGGGGATAGGGTACCTGGGGTACCTGTGTACGGTTCGGGGGCCCGTCGTAAGATACGAAGCTGGCTGCTCATCATGCTGAATGCTGGATACTCCACAAGGGACACATGTCTGTGCCCTCTGCGGGCAAAATATACAGGTTGTTATGCAGGGCTTACAAACGGCACGCAAGTTGTGGCGGAGTGCAGTGAGTGTACCGTTTGAGAGCAAAAAACGACTTGCGATCTGGTGTTTGCCCGTTCTCATCCTTACACGAACACAAAAATCGAGGCTGCGACATTTAATTTTCGTGACTAGACTAGACTAGTCTAAACAGGAAAACTTCTCGCGTGGGTAGTCTAAGCTTTCGGCTCTGTCGCCGGCACCACATCACCTCCTACACATGGGTGGTGAGACACTGCAAAAGTCTTGCAGACGTGCTGTCCAAAATAGAGATAGACTACGAATACGAAAAATGATACAGTTGGCGCCCGCAGTCACGAAATATTTTTTTGTTAAGCAATTGAGGCTCACTTTTTCACGAAAAATAAGAAAAACGGGTTAAGAAACATAGATAGCTCAATCTGGGTCACACAATAAGAATGTCTCAATAAGAAAGGAAGGGAGCGGGAGGCGCAAAAGGGTGACTACCCCCAATGTTCGCCTCACGGAGCTTGCAACATAATAATGACGGGTTAGTTTCCGTTGTTGGTACTTCAGCGTGCGGGTGAGGCATCATCGGTGTTTATGCATTTGTTTAGTTTCAGCCCTCACTCATGAGGGGGTACAGGACCTTGTAGCGATAGTGAGACGTTGCCGCCGCTGGATACATTTCGCTTCTAGGGAGTGGCCTTACGTGCAGCCGTCGGTAGTGAGAATCGGGGTTGAGTACGGGGGTCGAGGAAAGCAGTACAAATCATTTGTATATTGGAACGTTGTGTAGTATTCAAGCAGAGAAATAAGAAATTGCCGATTTAAGTAATTCAGCAGGATTTGGCTGCACGAAAAAATAAGTTGGAATAAGAAACTGAACGACATACGCTGAGTTTATAGCCCACAATTAAGAATTCGAGACTGGACCTGAAATAATAAGCGTTTCTTAACTGCGGGCGCCAACTGTATGCTGCTGCTGACTGCTATATCTTCGAGGTCCGACGTGGTATGCATAGAAGAAGACCAGAAGATAGTCTAGATAGATCGGATGCACCGCATCAGTACCACTTTTCTCTTCTTACAGACCGGCTGCAGACGACACACTCATTCCTGTTCGTCGAAAAAAAGGAAATTAATGGTGTTAATGCATGTCGAGTCCCCACCCAAATGACGAGAACATAATTCTTTGGAAGAAACCAAACCCACCTGGCCAAACACACGACGATTGAGTTATCCCCAGGATGTATCTGGGCGGATCCAGCAGGAACGAAAGAACGAAACACCGTCCGGACAGAGAGAGAAGTAGAGAATGAAACAAACTCACTCCCCGTCCTCGACAACATGGTGGTGCCACCGTGGTAGACTGACTGCTGGCGGTTTAGCTCTTGTCTCGTGTGATATGAAGAATTCGGTTGACGAGTTGCGTGGCGAGAGTGCCGTGACAAGAGTTGGGCCGCCAGGGCACGAGAATGGGCGGGACTCACTGACGAATTCGTCGTCGGAATTGCTCGGGGCGTCGGGCAAATGTACGTGTGAGACGGCATTTTTTGCCTGTGGAGAACCCAACGGCCCGCCCTAAACCTCCGCACAGCAGTGTTGAAACGTCTTCCCCCTACCATCACACAACCCATCCGAACCGAATTCTCCTCAAAAGGCAGCAGCTACCTACCGAGTCAGGAGCCAAGAACAGACACGAAGCTCGAGGTGAGAGCTGCAGCAGCAGCTACAGTCTAGTCTAGCTACATGATCACGACCTACCGAGTCAGGAGCCAAGAACAGACACGAAGCTCGAGGTGAGAGCTGCAGCAGCAGCTACAGTCTAGTCTAGCTACATGATCACGACCTACCGAGTCAGGAGCCAAGAACAGACACGAAGCTCGAGGTGAGAGCTGCAGCAACAGCTACAGTCTAGTCTAGCTACATGATCACGACCTACCGAGTCAGGAGCCAAGAACAGACACGAAGCTCGAGGTGAGAGCTGCAGCAACAGCTACAGTCTAGTCTAGCTACATGATCACGACCTACCGAGTCAGGAGCCAAGAACAGACACGAAGCTCGAGGTGAGAGCTGCAGCAACAGCTACAGTCTAGTCTAGCTACATGATCACGACCTACCGAGTCAGGAGCCAAGAACAGACACGAAGCTCGAGGTGAGAGCTGCAGCAACAGCTACAGTCTAGTCTAGCTACATGATCACGAGTAGCACCCCAACACTATTTAGTCTACACGCGAGATTGCTGTATTTCTTCTTTTTCTCCCATCATTGGACTCTGTCGTCTGCCCCTCTGGCCCCTGTCCTCCACTTCTACTAGCTAGACGACCCAACCGGGGTCACATAGGAGGAGGGGGCTGGAGCCCCTCCTGCTGTTCCTGCCTGAGGTATTTTTATCGCGAGAAGGGTACAGCAATCCCTTCCCTCGCGACTTACGAAGTCGATTATGGTTTACTAGCGACGAGCTTTGCAGCGCGTCGCTTTCATCCTAGACCAGGATGTATGTAGTGAGAAAAAAACTCACTCGACCGGGACTCGAACCCATGACCTGGCCCTTAGCAGGCTGCGAGGTTACCCACTACTAGACCACCGGGGCTGTATTGTCCGCTGCTTTTTGTGTGCATGCGCCGCAGCAAGAAGATATCGGTCCCTCGAGGGTGAGACTAGCCCTGCTCGCTAGAAAGACCCCCCCCCTCGCTATGGTCTATGCGAGGTCAATGGTCTAACGACTACGGCATGCACGACTATGAGT
>CACKRE030004457.1:16742-26942 GCA_902602495.3 Ectocarpus sp. CCAP 1310/34
CACAACATGATCTACTCGACCACCATTATGGTTACCGCCAAAAAAAAAACGGAGGTAAAAAAAAAAACGGTAACCTGGTTGCCGAGTTCACGAAGTGAATTGACTTGTTTTACAACGTCGTTGCCAAGCAACGAAGACCCAATCCCGATGGCAAACACCGGAGGGGGCGGCTTGTTTTACAACGTCGTTGCCAAGCGACGAAAACCCAACCCCGATGGCAAACACCGGGAGGGGCGGCTTGTTTTACAACGTCGTTGCCAAGCGACGAAAACCCANGCTTTTAGCAGGGGTTCGGGTTACGGAGCCCCCCCTCCTCTCTATTTCGCATAGAAATAGTAGTATCATCGCGAAGGCGGTCCGCATGGGTGCATGGGGCGGCGGAATTGCTGGCGGCGGTCGGTCCGTTGCAATATGCTTCGGGAGGTTCCTCTTCGGATGGCGCTACGCTCACGAAACGTTACGTAAAGTCAGTGGTCAGCCGCTTCGCCCGATCCTTCGTGTGCTCCGTATAGGCGCGTTTTCAAGCAAGATACCGTGCGGTCTCAGGGTTTGATACCTGCTACCACCCACTAGCTTATTGTGCGCGGTACATTGTCAACTAGGGTTGAATATTTGGAAACTAGTGTTGAGCAATGTTTACGTACAAGAGAACAAAATCATCAGGTACTACGGCTACAGCGGGAAGAAGAACGTACAGAGGTCCTGCATGTAGTAAAGCAATGATTTCGACAATCCCTGAGTTGTGTCCGAAGAGGCTGGCTATGCAGATGAACACCAAGGCAATACAGAAGCACCACAAAAATGCTCCGTGGAGCACTCTACAGGAAATTGTCAGGCGTGTTGGCCAAGCTTTGGACCTCTCACCCATGACCTTGTACTGCTACGTATGAAGCGGTGTCACGTGTTTTGCTTTCCCCTGCTGACACTGTACGCGAGCAATCCAACAGGGCGCTACCGCCAGAGGCCCATCAACCATTACTAAGTAGGCCGCTGCGGTGCCAGAAAAGGAAGCAATTGTTCCCGTCTGGAAACCAAAATTGTCGACGTCCTGCTGACCCCGTGAGCCGTGCCGGGACCCAACTTCAAAGCGACATCTGTTGTACTGATCCCCAATCCTCTCCTCCTTGTTAGCGTAAGGAGGAGCATCTCTCTATTAACAAAAAAAAAACGTCGAACGTCACCCGCCCGTCTGAGTCTCGGAACCCTCCAAAGAAGCAGCAGCACGAGCATCACATCTACACATGAGAGAACGCCAGTCACCACAACAAAGGCAAAAACAGAAAAGCACGACACTCACGGCTTGCGGCCCTTCCCCTTGGCGCCCTCGGGCACCCACAGGTACTCGAACCCGGGGGGGAAGCCCTCCCCGGGCCGGTCGTACTGTGCCGCACTGTCCGCCACGATGCCGTACAGCAAAGACACTTCGTTGAAGAAGTCAACAGCTGCGTTCGCGGGCGGGGAGATGAGAGCAGTTGGCGCGGGGCGGCGGGTCTCATGTTTGGCATGCCGTCGCGGCTAGACCATTGGCCACTCGAGAGGACGGTAGGCGGCGGGACAGGAGAGTGAATTGCAACCATGTTACCTGCTGCGCACTACATAAGAGCTGGAGCAAGATCTGCGGACAACAGCCATAGCAGCAGCCAAAACACAACGATAATATCAACAGCGACGTTATGCCTACCAACACCGCCCTGTTTCACTTAGAAACAATGCCGGCAGGCAACGACAGGAAGTTCAAAGGGTACCGCATCACATCGGTCTTGCCAAGGATAAGCCCCGCCACGACCAAGCTATCGGCAGAAAATAGCACATAGTCCTTGCAATTCGAAAACAGCAGGTGCGAGCGCTGCTAGCATGAAGATCTGCGTGCCTAAGGTGGATCCGCAGACAAAAGACAAACACCGAGAAGCTGGAAAACGCCTATAGCAGGAACGCTCCTGTGGATCACTTCGCATGAAAAAAAGCTGAAGGCACGAGTCTGTTCACTAGACAAGAGTCTGTCAACTCTACTACAAAAACACGGTGCAAGCTCACTGTTAACAGCAAGCCACTCGTTGAGCTCTTGTGAGTCTGGCAGCTCAATAAGAAACACACGGAATAAACTCACTGTTCACAGCTAACCACTCGGTGAGCTCTTCGAATCAAGCAACTTTACTAGACACACACGGTTCAACTCACTGTTCACAGCTAGCCACTCGTTGAGCTCTTCGGAAGGCGGGAGTTGCACCGCCAATCTCATGTTCCCGCTAACGACCAAACACAAACAAAAAAGCGGCGGCGCGGGGGGTGGAGGGGCGAACAACGGACACACGAGGGCAGGCGAACAACAGCGCGGAGCAGAGAACGGTCAAATCGCGCACCACAGTCTTCTTTGTGACGCTACGAGGAAGTTAGTTGGCAGACCCGCACCAGGCGTAATTGCTTGTGGTTGAAACGAGTGTCACGTCCAGTAGCACAGGCTCGAGAGATGAGGGCCAGAATAATAACAGCAGCAGAACGGTCGGTGCTGTGACGGACGGTTGCCCGCAATTGGACACTGCGGAGTCTGCCCGTTTTCTGTCTCCTAACTTTTAACGGGTTCTGGTTGCTGGTTGCCACCACAGAGAACGGCTCGCTTCCTTCCCTTGCAAAAAATTACAACCCCCCACACAAAAAGAATGCAATCTTCCCAAGGTCCGTCAAGCGTGATTCTCTCTTTGTCACAGCAGTGAGAGCAGGGAAGTGATGGATGTAGTGGAGGCCACGAACGATTTACATGTGTAAATTATGAGTTGTGAGGAACGCTTGACAACACTTGACCCTTCTTCACCCCAGCATGCGTCAGATAGATACGAAGAGGACACCAGATTCGCTGGCGGCTGCCGAGGTTGACTGCTGTCCGATACTCCACTCCACATCAACACCTTATCATCGGCTGCTGCTGGGTCTCCGCCCAAAAAGAGTCTGTTGTATCTATATGTTTGTTCCCGACCTCATGCACACAACAAGGAGCGGCATATGCTTGATTTCTGCTTGGTACCAACAGAAATCAACACATAAAGGGTGGAACCGAGTGAACTCGGCCAGTGTTTCGCTTTCCCCCGCCCCTGCGCAAAGCCCGGGCCAAGATATACCTTAACATTTGCGGGGGTCCGCCGAACACCCGCAAAACTATTTTCCCAAGGAACGAACATCGGTTTCGCCGATCTTTAGGGCCCAAAGTATCGATCAAACGTCCTCTCTACGTACTGCTGTATATGATGGTGACACAAGCTACACGGCCGGGGGCATGCCAGAGGCCTATCCCTGTCTCCACACAGACAGGCGGTTGCGTCAATCCCCCCGGCTGGGCTCCGGAAGCCAACATGGGGTCACCAAGGGGGTCACGGGGTCACGCAACCAGAACGAAGCACCAAAAAATAAGAAACAAAAACACGTTCAATAAACAACGTACATACACAGCCCACAGCAGCAGCAGCAGCAGTTAATACTTAGACGGTGCGCTCTTCCGCAACACTCCCGAATACCGACTGCTGCTGGGAGTGAAAGCAGGAATAATGTTGGTGCAAGTTGCATCACATTGGCATATTTCTTTCTTTCGGCCGACCACGAAAAAAAAACAAACACGAAAAAGACGTCGGAGTGATTTACCGCCCATCACAGGATGTGTCTTATCGACAGAATCAAGATCAGAAATCGAAATCAAAAATCAGTTTAAGTCCTACGTAGTCGCCCAAATTCGCCCGCGGTGTCTTATCGAGAAACCACCAAAATCAAAATCGAAATTGAGAAACACGGTGAAGCGCCCACTTCAAGCGGCGAACAGCCCGCCAGTTCCGTGACACGACGTCCGCAGCGTCGCGCCGCATCCCAAAAGAATGGCTCGCGCTCCTACGCTTGTTGCGGCGGCGGCGGCGGCAGGTACTGGGACGATGGCGGTGGCGGTGGCGATGCAGGCCAGACACCACGGGCCGTCGGCGCCGCGTGAAACCCAACTATATTGTTGGGCAGTTGCGCTGGGGTGTTCGGCCCCAAGTTGTACCGCCCGTCACCGTTTGCCCCAGGCTGTGACATCGTCTCCTCTGCTTACTGCCGCTCGCGCGTGAGTGGTGGGTGTCCTCCACATGCCAAGATGCCAAGGCGTGGTCCTCGATGTGTCAAATCGGCACAAAAACCCGGCCCCTACACACCCAATAGCCCGCCACGTGCGCTGTTCGCAAAAGTCGACATCGATTTTAATGTTTTTGCATTTATTTGAGTTCGAGTTTAAGCATAGGAAGATTCCGTGCGGTCTCCATCCAAATGCTTCCGACGGACAGGTTAAAAGTTATTCCATCCAATCACAGCAGATGTTCGTTGGCTCTTCCAGGACTTAAACTGATTTTTGATTTCGATTTCTGATCTTGATTCTGTCGATAAGACACATCCTCAGCGGTGGGGTGTGCCAACGTGCAAACATGCAATACCATGTGCCGCCGGTTTCTGTGTGGGTCACAAGACAATTGCGTAATATAACCTACCAATGATGCTCCTGTTTGCAGCAGTAGAGCAATAGGACTGCTGTACCCGCCGCCGTACAGCAGTCGATGCTCAATGCTAACATCATGAGACTGCCAGCCAACACAACTGTAGTTGCGCTCATCCTGACACACCCTACTGAGATTACCAGGAACATTCCAGCACAAGAGCAAAAGGGACAGCGGGTGTGCCCATGCCCTCTGTGGAAGTACATCATTGAACAGCGAGGCGGTCAACAAAACCTGCCCAAAAGAAGATCATCCTCCCTCTGCCGCTGACCAAGCGAATCGGCTACGACATGAGAGAATGACGTGCTGATATGTACGCAAAGGAGTGTCTCACAACGTGCAGCGGGGTGGAAGCACACCTGGTTCTCTTTGTACGTATCTAAATTACACATCAACGCGACCAAGTACAAAGTACATACAGCAGTAGTAATCGTTGCTGCTCTGCCAAGGAGAGAGTTCCGGAGGGTGGTCCGGTGCTTGGAGCCTATCCTCCCTGAAAACAAAACACACACACCACGCCGAACATACGGTGGCACTGGGCTACTTGAGCACGAGGCTGACCTGCCAAGCGTCTTCCGAGTGAACTGGTGCAGCTCCTCCCGTTTGGAGCCGCCCTGGTGGCCCTTGACCGGCTTGAACGTCTTCTTGGAGGATACCCCGAAGCTGAACCGAGAAAACATGGCGCCCTACTTGTTTGGTGCTCCAAATCTCACCAAAAATTTAGTCTGCTGCTGCTGCTGCTGCTGCAGATTCCTCCTTCTTCTCCAGTCAACACCAACTCTTGTATCGCCACTCGAATAGCAGAGCTATACGGTAAGGGGAAAGGCCCTTGTGCAGGAGGAAGAAGAAAGAAAGCGTGCCGATCTGCTGCCGGGAGATGCCTCTAGGGGGCAGGCAGAACCGACGACACGGAGGGAGTTCGACGGTAGCTCGAAGAGGAAGCCTGCGCGCCTGTTTCCATACCAATGGGAGCGAGGAGGCCAACGGGTCTAGGTGCCACGGACAATGCAAGATGCAACGGAGTCACACAACGCTCGTAACACGACACTTGCTTCCCTGCCGCAGCTGTATGTACGTGTTGTTGTTGTTGTTTCTGTTTCTCACATTTGCTCCATAGTCCACAGAAAATGGGGAGCCCGTGGTTTCAAAACCCGGCACACAGGACACCGCGGGGAAACAACACATCAAGAGGGTTGTTGTTGTTGTCTTCACAACCCACTCGGAAAAAGAAAACAAAATCATGAAAGCAAAGAACAGCTACCGCACCGACCGTTCGGGAAAAGGCCCTCGGAAACCGATCAAAATATAACAAAAACAAAAATATAGAAGCGAAGAAAAAATCAAAGGGAAACTAATAGAGAAACTAACCTACCAGCACCAGGCACTACGCATCAGGGCATGGGAGTAACGGAGTAAACAGAACAAAGAGGCGGCAGATGGGCAGACAGCCAGATGTACAAAAACAAAAGCAACAGCAAAAGCGAGATCAAGGTACCCGACACAAGTGTGAAGGTGTTCTCGTGACCCAGCAGCAGCTGTGGCGCGTGTACAAGGAGTGCAAAAAATAAACTTCAGCCGAGCCTGTTCCCAACACCAACGGGAGAGCAACGGGTCTCGGGCGGGGGCAGCAACTGTGAAACCTTTTTTTTCGCAGTCACCGTACAACGTTCTTTTTTTTTCGCAGTCACAAAATGACTTTTTCATGTTGCGCATATTAAACGAACGTTGAACCTCCAAAAAGCAATAGGCGTGGCTGCTGTCGTCGTTGTTGTGGAGTAACATCTCCTCCTTTCTGCTGATGCTATCTGACTGCTGTGTTGTTGTGTACATGCGAAGAAGATAGGTCGCTCTGACTACGCTGTGTGTGCATGCCTGTCGTTCATCTAAGCGAGGGACTCATACAAACACACAAGACATACATTGCTGCTGTGCGCTGTCTCTCGTTGCTGTTCCAAAATGATTTTCCTGCCGTCCGTGGTGATTTTCGAGACTGAGGTCGTGCGCGATGCGGTTTTAATCGCGCTTTATTCGATCAGAATTGTTCTGCGACAGAGGCAGCTCTTCATGTATGTGATAACAAAAACAAAATGGTGTGACAACACCTCCATCCAAGCAGCCAAATCTCCCGATGAGATAATATATATACAGCCCCCGGTTTGTCGGTGCCGACAATAACGCCGTAAGACGCCAGCCGGACGAATGCGTCTCGGTACGGTGGGCCGCCGCAACGCTTTGCAAAATTTCGGTAGCGTTCTCCCTTGGTAGACGATGTGTCATGTCATACATCGACGCGCACGACCTGTGGCTGTACATTTGATGCCTCCCTGTTTCCGTCTTTCTGTCTCTCTCTCTCTCTCTCCCTCTCTCACTCTGTCTCTCGAGCCCCTCACGGCCCACGGAATATCTTTTCTGTCGACAGCAGTCACATGAATCACGCGTAGGCGATGTTTGGGACCGCGCTGACCGCCCTGAGCAGGAAGGTTATCTGATCTGCATGCCCCGTGGACACCAACGCCGCTTTTGTCCAGTGGGGGGTGGGATCGGTGGGGTATATGTCGGTCACCCTACCTCTCCAGCATCTCTCAGCGCAGCGACGCGATTCTGTCGACTTTGATTGGTCGAGCACCTGCTCAAAGGTCCAAATGTTCCCCCGTCATTTAATTTACCACCTACCAGCCGCGGCAGGGGCACGCCTGAATGAATGAAATCAGCTCACAAACGCGTGTCTGAAACACGCACACACACACAACCCTCGGCCACACACCACCCACTCGCACAAACCCCGAAGCTGCACTCCGATCCCTCATCCAGGAACGCGTGCCCTCCCACCTCCACCCTCTCTCCAGGGCCATCACGATTTCCATCTGCGAAAAGATTCACCCAGCAGACGCCAGTTTATTCTTGCGCAGGTACAGGAGTCCAACAGGCACCCACCCACTAGGTTCGTTGAAAATCACATCCTTTGTGGTGTTTGACGAGATTTACGCCCTACACCTACACCCAGCCAGCCCCCTCCCGCCTGTTCCCACCCTAGCGGAACGGAGCAACAGGAACACGGAGTGTCTCGCGCGGCATTGCCCGTCTCTTCGGGTGCAGCAGCAGCAGCAGCAGCGTCTTCCAGTAGCAAACTCCGAGCCTGCAACAACAAAGTCTGCTGGTGTTTTCGCCGCAGCCCCCGGTGTTTTGCACCCACGGATACGCGCCAAGCAGCCACCAGCAGCAGCAACAGCATGTCGACCCTGTTCGCGAGCATGGCGGCGTGGGATCTGAACCCCACGCCGGAGGACGAGAAAGCCCTGACGTCCGCGTCCCCGACGGGAACTCCCACCGCCGGCGAGGGAAACGCGGCGGCGGCGGGCTGGCCCGTGTCTGAGCCGAGCGTGCCATTGACGTGGAATTCGGGCGACCTCGAGGAGATGATGCGGGGCCTCGACAGCACCAGCCGCTCGGCATCGGCGCCGCTCCTGGAGGACGCCGGCAGCGGCAACAGCCCCCCGCTCTCCCGCGAAGACCTCGTGGAGGAGCGAGCCGAGAGCGTGATCGGGTTCCCGACCTCTCGAGGGTCGAGCCCGCTGTACCGCAAGGAGCCGCAGCCCCAGCAGCAGCAGCAGCGGCAGCAGCAGCAGCATCACCATCATCATATAGGCTGCTCTTCCGCGTCCGACTACAAGATGGACCACCACCAGCAGCAGCACCTAGACGACACCGCGCCGAGCTCTCCCTGCACGCCGAGCCTGCACATGCGCGGGGGCGGCAACACCGGCAGCAGCAGCCTCTCGGCGGTGTCGCCCACGTCGAGCCATAGCGAGGAGGTCGCGTTCCAGCAGCAGCTGTCGCTGGAGGCCGAGTCCCGGGCGGCTGCGGCCGCCCCACCCCTCTCTGCGAGACCCAGCGGAGGGGTGGTTGCTACCAACAACAATGGGAGTTCGTCCGGCGGGCGCTTCGGACTCAAGCTCCTCGTCTCCAACAGCATGGCCGGCACCCTCATCGGCAAGGGAGGCACGCGCATCTGCGAGATCAAGGACGAGGTGAGAGAGGGGCGTGTTGGCACGCACTAGAAAGACAAATCATCATGTTCTCACTCTCCCAACTCCGTGTATGTATCTGTCTTTTCAAAAAATATTGTTGGTGTCGACCATACTAAAAGAGAGTTTTATGCTGGTGTTTGACTACTCATACCCCCACTGGCTAGAAGCCGGATTTTGCGTTGGTCATGAATGTATTTTTGCTCGTTCCCGCGCTGCTGTCTCGCGGTCAACCCCTGCCGCGCCTCTGGGCCTCCGATTACACTGATGTAGTTGATTGACACCTCTCCCTGCGATGCCCGCTAAGATAGGTATTTGTTCAATGCGGTATTCCAGCAACTTGTCGGATTGATATTACTTGGTGTCGACCACTCCTAATCGGCACACAACTATTTTTTCTCTACCCGGAAAAGAGCCATCCCATCCATGCAAAAAAAGGGCGGGTGATTCGTTCTATTGCAAGTGCTGCCGTGTCCAACACATGCGTACGGGTTGGGCTCATCATCAGATTCCCGCGCGCGTTTCAGGCCCTTGTTCCGCTCAACAATGACGCGCTAAAACACAAACATTGCCTTCGCCCCATGTAGCAACGTTGTCTCGGGAGTGAAAGAAAGGCCGAGTGCAAGCATTTTTTTGCCCGCATGTCGGTCGTTGTGTTCCTCTAACAACAGCAGCGGTGATTTTTTGTCCTCTACTCCGCCAGCTAATGCTTTTTCCAAGGCCTGGAAGCGAACATCCCAAATGGTGCACGACAGAGCCAGCAGCTTTTTGCGGAAACTTTTGAAACTGCTTCCGTAGTTTGAAACAACAGACCCCACGTGACGTGACCCAGTTGGACGGAAGGTGGAAATGTAACCATCGTGCACCTGGCCCGACCTACCCCACGGCCTCACTCGCCTAGACATCCATTGTTGGATTATTCTTTTCTCGTGACGATGGTCTGTTCGCCGCGCCGACTAACCCCAAGCATCACCCTAAAAAATACTTGCTTTTGTGCACCTCAATGATTTTATTTATTCATTTGCGTTTGCGTCGTCAATTTTGTTGTCCATGTTGCAGTGCCTCGCCGACATCAAGGTAACGCCCAATGGCCGGTTCTACCCGGGGACTCATGAGCGCGTCGTCCTCGTGGTTGGGGAGCCCGGCAGCGTCCAGATGGCCTGCGACCGCATCGTCACCACAATTTACACCGCCGCGGACACCAGCCTGGACATCACGCAGAGGGTGCTAATCCCTGACGCCGCCAGCGGCCTCATCATCGGCCATGACGGCGTGCGCCTCGGAGACTTGCGCCAGCAGGCCGGCGTTGCCTCCATCCAGGTGCGCGTCGTTTCTGTTGTGTTAGTACATCAAATCAAACACTGAAGGAGTTAATGAGCACATAGTAGGAAGGCGTCGGTGTTTTTTGGCATCATATGTTGTCAACCCGGCTTGCTGCTGCCTCTCCCTTCCTAGATAATAATAACCGTAGGTTGTGTTGTTTTTTTTCGCAGCAGCAGAAGTGGGATTTTGCCCCTCGGCCGGCCGTATTGTTCCTCGTTCGGTTTCCGGCTACCGCCGCCCCCCCCCCGCTAAAAGTGACGGTCAACTATTTACCGCTGCAAATGGGTGACGACGAAAAGAACCTTCACGTTGTCCACCCCCCCCCCCCCCCCCCCCCCCCCCCCCCC